>NW_020868685.1:259909-262409 GCF_003789085.1 Penaeus vannamei
TAAATTCTTCAGGTAAAATAATTTTGAAGATTTTTTAGAGTGAAATAATTCATATAAGATAAAAATAAAAAGAATATCTGCAAACTAAACTTCAAAATAAAATTCATTTATATTTCAGAATTGTCACTCAAATAAAATAACACACCGGAAGCCACAATATTTCCTTAAGTAATTATGAAAATCTTACTAACGATTAAGATATATTCAAGGAAAATCTTCGAAGCATAGTGACAAATTTAAGAAAGGTATGAATGAAAATAATTATCTTCAAAATATATGTGATGTACTGTATGAATATACCTTCAGATAGATATACGTCTATATTTCCGACGAAGATATATTCGAAACTCCTCAAATACCTTTCTTGTATCGTAGAGATCTATTCACTCTCACCCATACCTTTTCTACGATCTTCGAAGATCTAAAAAAAATAATTCCTTTGGTCATTTCCTTCACCAACAAGTGTGTTCGGAATGCGGTTGAGTTAGCTGGTCGACCTCACTTGGGTTTGTTTGGCTGTATGTGGTAATTGGCCAATTAGCCAAATCTCCTGGAAAAGGTTTAACGTGACGTGTAGGTAAGGTATCCCTCAACATGGGTTATGATTATACAATGCAGATACCTTTCTTCTCTATTGGTTCTTTCCATCAACATCACATGCTATATATCATTACTTTATATTTCTGTGTTTATTATATCTTTCTCTTTATATTATCTGTTGTTCGTTATTAATTATCATTATCATATATTGTTATGGGTGTAATTTTGGGATTATTGGGTTATTTTACTAATTCCATGTATACAATATATCAATTATTTTGTATTTTATTATTGTTATATCATTTATTATTATCTTTATGCTTTGCTATTATTTATTATTATTATTGACATATTATCATTTATTTATAAATTCATATTATTGCCATATTTATTATGGGTTATTGTTAATTTTTAAATCCAATTATCGTCATTATTACATTATATTATCAAATTGCGATCATCTATTATTACTACTTCTCTATCATATTTCATCACCATATTTTTATCATTATTATCCCATTGGTTTATATTCATATCATTACCGATTTTATTATTGTTTGTCCTATTCCGTTACTATTCTTTATTTTATTATATCATAATTTAATTATTTATTATTATATTACTTGTGTTGGTTGCTAATATTAATCTAGTTATCATTATTGCAGGCACACACACACACCACATCACACACACACACACACACACACACACACATATATATATATATATTATATCTTCCACTTTATTACTATATATAATATTATTAATTAATTTATATATAATTACTATTATTATATACCATAATTATATAGTTTGTCATTGTGTGAGTGACAATGTGTGTGTGTGTGGTGTGAAGGTTTGTGATGTGTTTTGTAATTGCATAATATGTATGTTTAGGCAATAATAATTACGTATTAATATGTATGGATCCTAACTTAGTTATATACTATATATAAATTTACATAATATATATATATATAGTATATACTGCTAGATAGTAATACTAGTATACTGTAAATATACATATATGTATATGTACAAATTACACAGCACACCACCACACACACACACACACACACACACACACACACACACACACACACACACACATACAATACTATATACATATATATATATATATATATATATATATATATACATTACATAATACATGTATGTGTGTGTACATTTATGCATATATACATATAATCCTCAATCACTAATACGAAAAACACGACACGCCCCCAATACGAAGGTCGTCTCTCCCTGACCACAATCTCCGAAGACTCTGGACGTCGACCCTGAGCCTAAGGAGCTGACCTCGAGAGAAGTCACATGACCCCCCACGGGTTGCCAGTGATCGCCTTTTTTTTGGGGCTCGGTTACTGGGTTGGTTTGACCTCCTTTCGTTATTTTGAAAGGGGCGGGTCACGTGGTGTGAAGGCCCTAGAGCTGATACGCGTGGGACTGGTATGTGAGGATCGATCATGGTACCGGTGCATGGTATCAGCATATGGTACTGGTATGAGGGACTAGAGTAAGTCGTGAAATAAGGTGCTGATTCGTTTCAGGTGACGGTACAGCCTATTTTCTTTGGATAATCAATACTTTATTCAAACTCTAAGATTAAATGAATTATATATATATATATATATATATATATATATATATATATATATATATATATATATACATATATATAAACATATATATATATATATATATATATATATATATATATATATACATATATATAATACTATATATATATATATATATATATATATAATATATATATATATATATATATAATATATATGTGTGTGTGTGTGTGTGTGTGTGTGGTGTGTGTGGTATACATATATATATATTATAATATATATAATATATATATATATATAACATACAACACACACACACACAATATATAATATATATATATATATATATATATATATAT
>NW_020868685.1:267409-280548 GCF_003789085.1 Penaeus vannamei
TATATGTACATTTACACACACACACACACACACACACACACACACATATATATGTATATTTATTTACATTAGCTAACCTTTACCCTCTTGTTTGCCTATTATATTTATCGCCAACTCACACCCTTTATTTGTTTGTACGGTTGTCATTCATAAAACAATTTGAGAACTGGTAACTCACACAAAGTCTAACCTGAATCTCCGGTTAATTTTGTTTACTTTGACGTCTTCTGGTTATTGAATATCGGGTAGATAATCGGGTATAATCTAGCAAGCGGATATACGAATCCACTCGAAGCCAGACATTCCATAATTATCCGCATCGGAGACCAAATAAGGCTTTCTCTCTCTCTCATTGTCTTTCTCCGTCTCTCTTTCTCTCTCTGTCTTCCTCCTTCTCTCTCTCTATTTTCTCTGCTCCCTTCTCCTTCTCCTATCTCTCTCTCTCTCTCTGTCTGTCTGTCTTCCTCCCTCTTCCCTCTCTCTCTCCTTCTTTCTCTCTCTCTCTCTCTATCTCATCTCTCTCTTTTCTGTCCCTCCCTCCCCCAACCCCGCTCTCTCTCTGTCTCTGTTTCTGTCTGTCTGTCTCTCTCTCTTATAGAGAATGCTATATCATATTGAATAAGATCGCCAAACACACACCAAAACTAGAAATAGCCATTTGCTAGCGCATCAAAGGACTTTCAGAAGCCATCGGACGAAATAGCCATGGAGCAACAGAGCGGCAAGCGTATAGTGACTCAGCACTTTCGGATAATTTCGCATTTCCGGACAGAGTCGCCGAGAACAACACGTCGCCGTAGTACTTATAAAGTGTGGAGAACGGAACGACCGGTTATTAATCGGAAAGCAAAACGGTGATCGAAGTGTTGAAGGAATCGGACACGCTCGCACCCGGAGACGCACATACGAACGCACACTCCAGGTTCCACGCCTATGGCCATACGTACACACATAAAAGCGAACATTAAAATAAGTACTGTCATAACCAGACTCTCAGAAGCAGATGAACACTTATAATGGACGAACAATCGCTCACGTGACCAACAGTACACACTTATATACAGTAGATGATATTACACTACGATACACACACTCATGGCCGGTATACATAAAAAAGTAGGTTGATATATATACTATGAACATCCAGAAAGACATTAAGAACATACATGCACAATTTACATCGAGATATATACTATTTCGACCTAATACACAGTATCAATCGGATATATAAAAAGATATGATGTATAGAATCTCAACTTGATACAGAAAAAAACACATGCACAGTTCCAAAATGACATATATACACACACTCCACACTTGAGACACATGCACATATAACAACCAGACACAAATACACCCACACAATATCCACTCATACACGCACAAGCCCATAAACAATTCACAACCTGACACAGACAAACACACATTGCAGCCGGATACACACTCATACACAATTTCTCACACACATAACACGCGCAGCCTTCACAAGTCGCGCACGGACGCCAGCCCCCACAACTCACAACCTACGAGGACTTCCAACGTGACTTGTGGAAGTGGGATACACAGCCCGAGGCGGGACCTGACCGCTCTCAAGTGACATGATCATTCATCGTCGGTCACTTCACTCCCGGAAGGACCCTTTCCCCATTGCCTTCCGCTGGGATTTCCACCCTTACTGGCAGCGACGAACAGCGACCACAGTGCATACGTGCCAGCCATGAGACTTCCAGCTGTATTGAATCGAGCCGCGGGAAGGCTTAAGGCGTGTTTTCCCAATGGCTTTCCATGGACTTTGAGTCTTACGCGATCCATGTAGGACAGGCACATGCGGTTACTGGTAAACTGCACGTCAGAGCGAATTGTCGGCTAACGGTACGGCGAAGAGAGCGCTGGACGAGCTCCCTCTGAGATCCTACGTCGGAGTGAATGTTGAATTGGGATCCTGTGACGGATATATTTGGCTATGATTGAGGCCTTACTTATGGTCCTGTCACGGATGGCTATGCCTTGCTTAGGATGTATTTGGCTATGATTGAGGCCTTACTTATGGTCCTGTCACGGATGTATTTGGCTATGACTGAGGACTTGCTTATGGTTCTGTCACGGATGTATTTGGCTATGACTGAGGACTTGCTTGATATACTGTGACGGATATATCTGGCTACGACTGAGGACTTGTTTAAGATATTTAGTTGGAATGAATGTTGGGATCTTTTGATGAATAAGTTTGGCCATGACTGAGGACTTGTCTGAATCTACGCACAGATATCCTCTAACGGATATGTTTGGCTATGACTGAAGACTTAGTTGTTTTCTTGTGGTGCATATATCTGGCTATAACTGAGGACTTACTTCAGATCCTATGATAGTTATTTATGGCTATGCCTGAGGACTTACTTGAGATCTTTAGTTTGAATGAATGTCGGGATCTTGTGACGAATATATATGGCAATGACTGAGGACTTGTCTGAATCTACGCACAGGTTAAAGAATGAGAACGTGAAGAAGGAAACGTTAAAGAAGAGAAGAATGAAAAGTAAAAGAATATGAGGAGGAAAGATCGATGGTAATGTATACGTGGTTCCTTTTGTACAGTGCCTTGACAAACAAAAAATGTAAACAGATGTCTGCGTCCAAGCACAAACAGATGAATACATTCAAATAGGATCTACAAATACTTTTTTTTGTCGAAAGCAGCTTAATGAGACAGTAAATACCAGAAAGAATTTACAGAGAGGAAGGAGTAAGTTTATAGAAAGCTGGAAGGAGAGAGAGGGGGGGGGGAGGAGGAGGGAGACAGAGAGAGAGAGAGAGAGAGAGAGAGAGAGAGAGAGAGAGAGAGAGAGGAAGAGAGAGAGAGAGAGAGAGAGAGAGAGAGAGAGAGAGAGAGAGACGAGAGAGAGAGTTAGAGAGAGAGAGAGAGGTAAAGAAGAGAGAGAGACAGAAAGACAGACTGAATAAACAAATGATATATAGGCAGAGACAGAGTAAGAGCAAGAAGGGTTATGAAAGAGAAGAGCTAGATAGATAGATAGAGAGGGAGAGATAATATGTAGGAAATATAAATACAACAATTATATCAATAATATATGATATGGATAGTTATGAAGATGATTGTACTAAAAACAATAATACCATTTACAATAATGTTGATGAAGATAATAATAATAATAACAATAATAACAATTACAAAACAATCATATTACTACTATTACTAATAATTATGATAATCGTTATAGTAATGATAATGTTGATGGCAATGACAATGATATAAAGGATGATGACAATAATGGCAATAGTAATAGATTTTTTAATAATAATGATAAAGATAAGTACCATGATAACAAAGGCAATGATAACAACTATGATACTGACAACAGTAATAATAATGTTATAGGTAACAATAGTGGTGATGATAATGATGAAATGAATAAGAACAGCAGCATTAATGATAACAATAATAATGGTAATGATGATAATGACAGTGATAATGATAATATTAAAATAATGATAATAAGCATAATGATAATAATCATTATGATAATAGAAATGATAATAATGATGATGATAATGATAGTAATAAGAATACTAATAATAGTGATTATAATAATGATGATAACGATAATAATGATAATGAAAATGACAATAATGACAATGATAATGAGGATGATAATAATAATGATGATGATACTAGTAACTAGAAGCACTCAGAGAGCGCATACCTCCGCCAAGGCAACATGCAACAAAAAATATTAATACTCGAAGAATTACATCAAAATCACCTCTTTCTCAAGGACACACACTAGTAATGCTAATGAATCCTTAAAAAAAAAATAAATAAAAATAAAAAAAAAAATAAAAATAAAAAAATAATAATAATAATAATAACAATAATAATAAAATCTAGATCCGGATTACCACCAAAATTTAATGGCATCCAAGTAAGGCTAAGACATACCTTTGGTTAAAAAAAAAAAAAAAAAATAATAAATAATAAAACTAATAATATTAAATAAATAAATAAATATTTTCTAAAAGATGAAAAAAATAAAAATCTCTTCATAACTGTTTGAATTATCTTGCTAACCAACTAACCAAAAAACAAACCGACACTACCAAAAGCATAACCCTCTTGGCGGAAGTAACAATAAAGAAATGAAAATAGCGATGATAAAGATAGGAGGAATGCAGAACTGAATTACAAAATAGAAGCAAAGAATTCGGGAAAATTGAAGTAATAATAATAATAAAATAGTAAAGATTAAAACAGATAAGGAGAAAATTGTAAAAGGAAAAATAGACAAGCAACGGAAAAAGAAGAAAAACAACAACAAAAGAATAATAAAAAAAAAACATAATAATAATAATAAAAAAATGATATCACTTAATGTTTTTTTTTTCTTTTTAATGGAATCCACCCAACGTCACGTGTTCCCCTCGCACCATCTCAACCGCCAACAGCTTACAAGAAGAAGAAGAAGAAGAAGAAGAAGAAGAAAACGAGACAAGAACTGAAGAAAAACAAGGGAAAAAAGCGAGACAAGAACTGAAGCAAGGAAAAAAGGAAACAAGATCGAGACAAGAACTGAAGCAAGGAAACAAGACGAGGCAAGAACTGAAGCAAGGAAAACAAGGAAAAGAAAATCGAGACAAAAACTGAAGCAAGAAAAACAAAGAAAAAACATCGAGACAAGAACTGAAGCAAGGAAAACAAGAAAAAATCGAGACAAAAACTGAAGCAAGAAAAAACAAGGAAAGAAAATCGAGACAAGAACTGAAGCAAGGAAAACAAGGGAAAAAATCGAGACAAGAACTGAAGCAAGGAAACAAAGAAAAAAAATAAAGACAAAACTGAAGCAAGGAAAACAAAAAACGAGCAAAAACTGAATCAAGGAAAACAAGGGAAAAAAGCGAGACAAGAACTGAAGCAAGGAAAACAAGGAAAAAAAAGCGAGACAAGAACTGAAGCAAGGAAAACAAGGAAAAAAACGAGACAAGAACTGAAGCAAGGAAAACAAGAAAAAATCGAGGCAAGAACTGAAGCAAGGAAACAAGATCGAGGCAAGAACTGAAGCAAGGAAAACAAGGAAAAGAAAATCGAGGCAAGAACTGAAGCAAGAAAAACAAAGGAAAAGAAAATCGAGACAAGAAAAAACAGAAAAAAAGAAAAATAAAGAAAATCGAGACAAGAACTGAAGCAAGAAAAACAAGGAAAAGAAAATCGAGACAAGAACTAAAAAAACAGAAAAAAAGAGAAAAATAAAGAAAAACATCGAGACAAACTGAAGCAAGAAAACAAGAAAAAAAGAGGCAAGAACTGAAGCAAGGAAACAAAGAAAGAAACGAGACAAGAACTGAAGCAAAGAAACAAGGAAAGAAAATCGAGACAAAAACTGAAGCAAGAAAAACAAAGAAAAACATCGAGACAAAAACTGAAGCAAGAAAAACAAGGGAAAGAAAATCGAGACAAGAACTAGAAAAAACAGAAAAAAAGGAAAAAAAGGAAAAGAAAATCGAGACAAGAACTGAAGCAAGGAAAACAGGGGAAAAATCGATACAAGAACTAAAAAAAAAAAAAAACAGAAAAAAAGAAAAACGGGAAAAATCGATACAAGAACTAAAAAAAAAAAAAAAAAAAAAAAAAAACAGAAAAAAAGAAAAACAAGGAAAAGAAAATCGAGACAAGAACTGAAGCAAGGCAGTGAAGCAAAGGGGGTTCCGCTCCCCTTAGCCCGAGTGTGACGCCTCTGCTCCCTCCAAGTTCACTGGCTTCATCACTGACATAGTTTGCTCACTGCACCATCTCTGCTGTTGGGGGTTTTCCATTTTTTTTTCTCTCCCTCTGTTGTTTCTTTTCTCGCTGTCTCTTTCTCTCTCTTTCTGTTGATTCATTCCCCTCTTTTTTATTTTTCTTTCTCTCTTTTTGTTCTTTTTTTCTCTTTCTGTTGTTTTATTTCTTTTTTTTTTTTCTTTTTCTCTTTCTTGTTTCGTTTTTTCTCTCTTTCTGTTGTTTTATTTCCTTTTTTATCTTTCTTTCTCTCTCTTCCAGCTGTTTCTTCTCTTTTTTCTTTCTTTCTTTCCGTCATTTCTTTTCTTTTTTATATCTTTGTTTCCATTCTTTCTTGTGCGTATTCTCTCTCTCTCTCTCTCTCTCTCCCTGTAGTTTCCTTTCCTTTTTTTTCTCTTTCTTTCTTTCTTGTTTGTTTTTTCGATTATCTTTTATCTATATATATTTTTCTTTTTCTCTTCTTACTTCCGTTATCTTTTATTTTTTCATTTTTCTTCCTTCTGTCTTTAATCAATCTATTCTTTATAAACTGCACATTCCCCCCCCCCTCTTTGATATTTATTTATCTATCCTTTTTCTCTGTCTTTCTTTCTCTCTTTCTCTTGCTCTTTCTCTCACACGCCCCACTCTCTCCCCCCTTTCTCTCTCTCTCTCTCTCTCTCTCTCTCTCTCTCTCTCTCTCTCTCTCTCTCTCTCTCCCTCTCACCCTCCCTCCCTCTCTCCTCCCTCCTCCTCCTCCCTCCTTCCCCCCTCCTCCCCCTCCCCCCTATCTCTCTCTTTTTTTCCCTCCCCCTCTCTCCCCTCTCCCTCTTCTTTTCCTCTTTTAGACTCGATTCTCTGAAAGCGCCGGTGATTGTGGCCACTCCTGAAGCTGAAGTTGATTCGCCTGCAATGATTGTGCGGTGTATTATATCAAAGTAAACTCATCACTGTGTGGTTTTACGTTCTGAACACTCTGGGGGATTGTTCAACGGAGTGCATTGCCACAAAGAGGTTCGTGTACTGTGTATATGTATGTATATGCGCATACTTTCATACACGCATACACACGACGCGTATACACACACATTTATATGCGTGTATGTGTGTGTGTGTGTGTATATGTGTGTGTGTGTGCGTGTGTGTGTGTGTGTGTGTGGTGTGTGTGTGTGTGTGTGTGTGTGTGTGTGTGTGTGGTGTGTGTGTGTGTGTGTGTGTGTGTGTGTGTGTGTATCTATGCATTTATATGTATGTATATAAATATGCACATTCTATTTATACATACCATTTATAGGAAAAATTCCTTTACTTTTTGCAAGTAAAAAAGCTATTCCTTGACACCTTTAAGGACGAACCGGCAACCTTCCTTCAACGCCCGAGGTGAGGAACGGAGGGGGGGGGGGGGAGAGGCGGAAGAGAGACCAACCTCGGGGCGCCTCTCCCTCTTCCTTCTCTCTCTCTATCTCTCTCTCTTCTCTCTGTCTCTCTTTCTCTTCCTCTCTCTCTCTCTCTCTCTCTCTCTCTCTCTCTCTCTCTCTCTCTCTCTCTCTCTCTCTCTCCTCTCTCTCTCTCTCTCTCTCTCTCTCTCTCTCTCTCTCTCTCTCTCCTCTCTCTCTCTCTCTCTCTCTCTCTCTTCTCTCTCTCTCTCTCTCTCTCTCTCTCTCTCTCTCTCTCCTTCTCTCCTTCTTTCTCTCTCTCTCTCTCTCCTTCTCTCTCTCTCTCTCTCTCTCTCTTCCTCTCCTTCCTGTTTTACTTTTCTTTATTATTACAACAATAATCATCACAATTCTAATAATTATAGCTAATATAACTTAATTTTTAAAACATATTATCCTTTTTATTATCTGTCACTATTCATTAATACTGATATTAACATTATCAGTATTATAAATACTCAGGCCACTCTTCTTCTCCCTCTCACACTCTCTATCTCCTTCCTCTCTCCCTCATCCTCATCCTTACCTCTCTCTCCCTCTCCCTCTCTCGGACACACGACACTCCCTTGGTGGATGACACAACGGTACCCTGACCCCCGGAGGACATTGGCTCTCCCTCTCCCTCTCCTCTCCCCTTCCTCTCCCTTCCTCTCCCTCTGTCCTCTCTCCTCTCCCTCTCCCTCTCCCTCTCCCTCTCCCTCTGTCCCTCTCTGTTAGGAAGTGTTTACAGACACGCGCGTGGACACGGACACACTTGCATACACAAGACTCCTTTTTTATATGTATATATATATATATATATATATATATATATATATATATATATATATATATATATATATATATATATATTATATATGTATATATACATATTTATATATGTATATATATATATATATATACATATTTATATATATGTACATCTATGTATATATACGTATATATATATATATATATATATATATATATATATATATATATATATATTATATATGTGTGTGTGTGTGTGTGTGTGTTGTGTGTGTGTGTGTGTGTGTGTGTGTGTGTGTGTGTGTGTGTGTGTGTGCGTGTGTGTGTGTGTATATATAAATTATATATATATATATATATATATATATTATATATATATATATATATATATATACATAGATGTACATATATATAAATATGTATATATATACATAGATATACAGAGAGAAAGAAAGATAAAGAGAGAGAGAAAGACAGAGAGAGCGAGAGTTTGAGAAACAGACCGAATGAGCGAGCGAGCGAGCGAGCCAACCAGCCAACAGTCCTCCATGCTCTTTCCTGCGGCTTCCTCGAATGAGAGCAAGTGAGGCCCCGGGGATGTGAACCGACGTCCCATATTCCAGAGAAGTGGTGGAGAGCCTATAAAATAAAAATGGAGCTCTATTGAATAAACTCCTTAATATTAAATAAACTCCTTAATATTAAATAAACTCCTGCGTTTAGCATGAGGAAAATATTACGGTGAATTTGTGGAGTGTGAAATAAAATGGAGCTTGTTTACACTCCTGCGTTTATAAAGAGGAAAATATTCCGGTGAATTTGTGAGAGTGTGAAATAAAATGGTTTGTTTATACTACTGCGTTTATAAAGAGGAAAATATTCCATGAATTTGTGGAGTATGAAATAAAATGGAGCTATTTAGACTACTGTATTTATCATGAGCAAAATGGAGCTTGTTTATGCTACTGCGTTTAGCAAGAGCAAAATACTCCGGTGAATTTGTGGAGTGTGAAATAAAATGGAGTTTGTTTACACTCGTGCGTTTAGCAAGAGGAAAATTTTCCGGTTAGTTTGTGGAAAGTGTGAAATAAAATAGATCTATTTATACAACTACGTTTATAAAGAGGACAATATTCTAGTGAATTCGTGGAGAGGCTATGAAATAAAATGGAGCTGTTTATGGAGAAAAATATTCCAGTGAATTTGTCTTTTTACTCTCCTACATAAAGAAAAATGATATTCCAGAAAAAAATGTGGTTTATGTGGGAAAAAATGGGGCTGTTTACTCTTTTACGTCTAAGAAGAAAAAAAAAATACTCTTGTGACTTTTTTGGGAGAATCTGCTATAAAATTATGTTGTTTACTCTCCTAAATTTATAAAGAAGAGAATTACTTTCCTAAATTCTGTGAATTTGTGGAGAGTCTGTGAAATAAGTTAAAGTTGTTTACTCTTTTGCGTTTGTGAAGAAGAAAAACAAACTAAGGTTGAAGACTGAAATGAAATTGCGATATATTTTTTTCCTTCTTCTCTAACGAAGCTTGGTATAAAACATACTAAGAGGTTTGAATAGATATAGGAGTTTGATACAAGAATATAAACAAAGTTCTATCTCTATAAATAGCTTCCTAACTGTACCACGAAAGAAAGAAAGAAAGAAAAAAAAAGAGCAAAAAATAAAAAACAAAAAATAAAAGAAAAAAAAAAGAAAAAAATCCAAAACAAACATAAAGAAGAAAGAAAAAAACAAAGAAAAAACAAAAATAAAAAGACGAAACAAAGAAACATGCAAAAAAAATTCACAACGGTTACAGAGCATATCATCCAATATACATTTCTTGATCAAACACCTTCATTATGCTTGCGTTGACTTATCATACAGCGACACAATGGAGTCTTGTGGTCAGGTTCCCATCACCGCCTTTGTTTACACTCGATCGGTTGCCAGTTGGTCAATTTCTTTGCTATTTAGATCTTGCGAATTTAGTCTCAAATGAACACTGGATATTTTCTTAAATGTACTGAGGTGTCTGGTAAAGGGGATTTCTTAAGACTTTACTGATATACACATACACGATATATATATATATATATATATATATATATATATATATATATATATATATATATATATACTTATGTGTGTGCGTTTCTATTTATCTATCTATTCTATCTGTCTATCTGTCTATCATTCTATCTGTCTATCTATCTATTCTATCTGTCTATCTATCTATTCTATCTGTCTATCTATCTATTCTATCTGTCTATCTATCTATCTACATATCTATCTATCTATCTGCCTATCTATCTTTCTATCTGTCTATCTATTTATCTATATACATATGTATATAAGTATAGGTCAATGGTGACCTTTCATGGCAGGTCAGTTAAAGATCAGTAAATGATATCAACAACTAATCACAAAAATATAACTTCAATTTCAACGCAAATCAGACCTGGATCTATCATTTAATCTATCCAGTTTTACAAAATCACTAACGTCATCACTAACACCGTCATCACTTGCTCATAAACAGGGTTATTTAATCTATCCAGTTTTACAAAATCACTAACGTCATCACTAACACCGTCATCATTAATTCTCGACACCGGCTATGTGCTAATGATGACCGAATAATTATCATCTTAATTGGTTTCACGATTTCTCACCAACACCAATATTATTTCTCATCATTTGTACCTACTTAACATTTGTGATATTTCTGTGGCTGTCACGACAAGTACCTCATCACTACAGCCTTCATCACAACCGAAATATTTCTGTGACACAATGCAACACACACACACACACACATACACAAACACACACACACACACGCACACACACACACATACGCACACACACACATACACAAATATATGTATGTATAGATAGATAGATAGATAAACAGATATTATCTCTATCTTCCACATCATCACGATGCTTGTGTGATCATCTTATATGACGTGTCATCACCATCATCATCATCACAATCACGACTTTCTGCGACCTTCACCATAAATAATGACTATCACCTTCATAACAATGGCATCCCAGTGACCCTCACCACAGATATCTCACCGCCATAGTCATCACCACCATCAACACCACCACCACCCCCACCCCCATCAATATTACCACCACCACCACCCCCACACCACCACCACCATCACCATCCACCATCACCACCACCACCACCCCCACCCCAACCCCACCCCACCCCAACCCACCACCACCATCACCAACCCCAACCACCCCCCACCCCCACCACCCCCACCCCCCACCCCCACCACCACCATCACCCACCCCACCACCCCCACCCCACATCACCACCCCACCCCCCCTCCACCCCACCACCCACTCAACCCCGCCCGCCTCACCACACCTAACGGCCCAACGAGCCAACCACCTGCTCCAAACGACCGACCATCTCGGAGCCCAAACCATTATCCACAAAAGCAACATCCCCTCCGTTTCTATCCACAGAAGCAACATCACCGCCCTATCCACCCTATCCACTATCCACGTTATCGACTGAGAGTAGCGCCGAGGGATTCCAAAATGGATTTACTCGGATCACTATTTTGGAAGCGTTGGGGTCTCTGAAACGAGGTGTGGGAAATGTTTTGGTTCTGGTGTGAGGAAGGCTGGTTGGGTGGTTTATGTATTGCACACATACATGCGCGCAAATACAGTATGTGTATTATTATCTATCTATCTATCTATCTATCTATCTATCTATCTATCTATCTATCTATATATACATATGTTTATATATGTATGTATGTATTTGTATGTGTATGTATGTATGTGTGTATATATATGTGTGTGTGTGTGTGTGTGTGTGTGTGTGTGTGTGTGTGTGTGTATGTGTGTGTGTGTGTGTGTTTGTCAAGATACACACACATATACACAGAAACATGTGTGTGTGTGTGTGTGTGTGTGTGTACACGTATGCATACACACGCATCTCTTTCTCTTTCTCTCTAAACATATTGTTATCAAGACAATTACACTAGTTTTAGGTCACCTTCGTAGCTCAATATACATTTTTTGTGAAGTTATCCTAATCACGAACACTTTTTCAGAATAAGATGATAACGATGATGATAATAATGATAAGATGATAACGATAATAACGAAGATGATAACGATGATGATGATAATGATAAGATGATAACGATAATAACGAAGATGATAACGATAACAATAAGATAATACAATAATGAATAATGAAAGATAATAATAGAGATAATGATAAGATAATGATAAGATAATAATAGGATACTGATAAGATAACAATAAGATGATAACTAAGAAAGATAACGACAATTAATATACAGCTAGAACTGAAATAAAACATGAACAGAAAGGAAAATAATTGATATATTGATAAAAGTACTAATGACAATGATGTGAATAGAATGATGACACTGAAAACGATAACAGTGATAATAAATTTACGATGATGATGAAAAGAACATTCGTATTTTATTGATAGTGATAATAACAATACTAATAGTGGTGATGATGGCATAACAAAAATGTAATGATGATTGCAGTGATAATGATGATGGCAATTAAGTTGATAATGCTAGAAGACGATAGTGATAATATTACGAATAATAACGATCATAATGGTCCTAATAATAACAGTAATAATCATAACAATCATAATGATATTAGCATAACCGATACCACCACCAACAACAACAATAAAAAACAACAGCAAAAAAAAAAACACATAAAAATCGACAAATACCACCGTACCAACCCTCCCCACCCCCCCCCCACGCCCACAAACACCCACACCACCCCCTCCCCACGCCCCACACCCACCCACCCACCCCCTCCCCACGCCCCAACAAACACCCACCCACCCCCTCCCACACCCAAACAACCACCCACCCACCCCTCCCCACGCCCCAACACCCACCCACAAGTCCGCAGCGCAAGAGACGGGGGGGGCCTTGAGTGCAGGAGACGTGCAGCTGTGTTCGACATCCGGCCGCAGACCATGTGACGACAGAGGAAAGGGGACCGAGCTTATTTGGCAAAGAACAGCTGATTCCTTCACCCCAGTCACAACCGGAGCTCTAGGTGTACTATCACTTACAGGAAAGCGAGTTGTAAAGTTGTATATCCTTTTTTTTAGTTTATTCTATAAGGGGGCGTGTGTTGTGGATA
>NW_020868685.1:291196-308696 GCF_003789085.1 Penaeus vannamei
TACTGAGGTTAATTTCACTCTCATCACCCGGACTGGGTGGAGACTGACGCTAATGTGCTTTCCTTCTCTCTCTTCAACAGGTGAGTGGCGGGGCCGTGAACGCAGGAACCACTGGAGGAGGCAGGAGGAGGAGGTGGTGAGAGGAGAGGTGGTGGTGTGGTGGTGTGGTGGAAGACGTAGCAGGTGAGGATGGAGGAGGAGGAGGAGTGAGGATGTAGCAGGTGAGGATGGAGGAGGAGGAGGTAGAGGAGTATGCAGGTGAGGAAGGTGGGAGGTGGTGGAGGACGTAGCCAGGTGAGATGGGGAGGAGGAGGAGGAGGAGGAGGTAGAGGATGAGCAGGTGAGGATGGAGGAGGAGGAGGAGGAGGAGGAGACGTAGGCAGGTAAGGGATGGAGGAGGAGGAGGAAGAGGAGGACGACGACGACCATCGACGAGGTGATGAGTGAAGTGGGCGGTCCCTTTCTCCTTTCTTTCTTTTCTTTCTCCTTTTCCCTTCTTCCCTCCCTCCTCCCTGCGCTCTACTTTCTTCCCTCTCCATTCTCTCTCCCCTCTTCGTTCCTTCTTTCCCTCCTCCTTACCCCTCCCTCCCTCCTCCCTCCCTCCTTCCTCCCTCCTCCCTCCTCCCATCCTTCCGTGCCTCGTCTCGTCTCTTCTTCTCCGCTTTAATACGGTCTCCGCGATTGCACTTGCAACGAGACCACTTCACCTTTATTGCACAGTGACGTCACATTGTGGGCATTCAAGGCGAAGGTTTGTCCCGCGGAGGAAGAGGCGCTTGTTGGTGATGAGGTTTGGTGATGAGGACGAGGAGGAGGCTGAGGGCTGAGTCAGGTGTTGAGGCGGCGAGGGAAACGGCGCGTTGGGAGGAGGTCTTGGAGTGAGTGCAGGGGCTTGTTTTTCTGTGTGTGTTTTTGTCCGTATGTTTGTCGCACATACGAACACGCACGCGACGAACACACGCAACGCGCGCCGCGCGTGCACACACACACACAAACACAAAATAGCACGAAGAGAGAGTGAGAAAGAAAGAAAGAAAGAAAGAGAAGTGAGTAAGAAAGTTGTCATCAGATCTATCTATTAATTAAGGACGATTGATTTTGAGATGTTCGCCTCGTCATATAGTTAGTATGCGCATGAATGGCAGCGCGATGCCGGAGGAGAGGATTTTGTGATGATTTTGTAAGTGGAGGAAGACTGATAAATCTGGCAGATGGAGAGTATGAAGTGAGGGCGAGAGGTAGAGATAGGCTGGAAGGAAGAGTGGGTGGTGGGGGAGCGAGAGGGTAAAAGGCCGTAAGAGTGTAATTAAGGTGTAATCACAAGCAGTTTCCTTATGGTTGAGACACTCGTAGGAACAGATCCAAACGCGATGTTGCGGTGACGATGTGGAGGGGGAGGGGGTGGGGGGTGACGGGGGATCTCGAGAAGGGAGGGAGTTGGGTGGGAATCGGAGGCACGCGACCCACGTATTAAGATTGTGGCGGCCTGGCGATGCGTGACGTCACAGGTTGGTTTAGGCTTATGGTTATGCAAGATGACGAATTCGGTTGATCATTTTGAGACGGGAAGACGTTCCGCCAGAGTTAGCAGGCTGATGACTAAAGACATAAAGGGAGGATGACGAAATGAATTAAAAAAAAAAAAAAAAACACGAGTATTGTTTAAGTTGATTACAATAACGTTTTGACACGAGACAGCGACCCCCTTGGCTTGACCTTTGACCTCCATGGGTTGATGTGACGTCGACTGTTGCGTAAAAAGCTTGTCTTGGGCGTTGCATCACCGGAAGCTCCGTCCCTCCCCGCAGGGCCTTAAATCATTCTCTCTATAAGCGTAATTCGTCGTCCTTTTATCAGGGTTAATAAATTGTGAAAAGGAAAAAAAAAAAAAGTGAGTTTATCGGTAAAAATCTTGAGGATTCTAAGCCTAAGACGCGCTTCCTTCGTCACCGATAGGACTCTTTATTCTTTATCCTCCCTCCCTCCCCCATCCACTCGACCCCTCCCCCCCCTACTCGAAACTCCCCTCCCCCTCCTACTTCGACCTTCCATCCCCCACCCCATCCTACTCGACCCCCACCTCCCCCCTCCTCCCCCTCCCCATCCTAATCGACCCCACCCACTCCCTCTCCTCATTCGACCCCTCCCCCTGCCTTTTTTTAAAGTTGGATTAGGATTATGGGTTTGTGTTTCTGGATAGCTGGTCAACGCTACTTCGACCCCCCCACCCTCCCCCCTCCCTCACTCGAACCTCACCCTCCTACTCGACCCCACCCTCCCACATCCTACTCGACCCCCACACCCTCCCATCCTACTCGACCCCCCCTCCCCCCCACCCCCCTCCCTTTTTTTTAGTTGGATTAGGATTATAGGGTTTGTGTTCTGGATAGCTGGTCAACCTACTCGACCCCCACACCCTCCCCCCCGACTCGACCCCACACCTCCCTCCTACTCGACCTCCACTCCCCTCCCCCTCCTACTCGACCCCACGCTCCCAAATCCTACTCGAACCACCACACCCTCCCCAATCCTACTCCCTCCCCCCCTCTTTTTTTTAAGTTGGATTAGGATTATGGGTTTGTGTTCTGGAGAGCTGGTCACCTATATCCCGGCGCCATTATCGAGGCCTGGAAGCGCGCTCGGTTGCCCAGACTCATGGGTTTTGTGCACAAGAAGAGCGGCCGCCTTTATGGAATCGTTAAAGGGGCTTTTACGCTTTTGTTTTCCTGTTTTATGGTTTTGTTTCAGTTTTCTTGGCGGGATTTCGGCGTCTCTGAGGTCTTTCTTGGCGGGATTTCGGCGTCTCTGAGGTCTTTCTTTGCTTTTGAAGGCTTTTATATAAGTGGAAGGATGAAAACTTTTAACTTGCGACATGGAGGTACATTCACTTCACTTTGCATTGGGTTGAATTTCCCTCGCGTCGACCCTTCAACCTGACCTGACCTACCCTCTTCTTCTGTGTGCTTGCCCTGGCCTGCTCTTCTTTTGCCGTTGCTTCTCTCTCTCTCTCCCCCTTCTTTTACAGGGCTTTTTTTCTCCTTCTCCACTTTAGACCTAAAATGAGTTCCAGGAGGATTTTGAAACTATCATCTTTCGGTAAAGTAAGCGTTTTTTTTTTTTTTTTTTTTTTAGAGTAATTCCGTTTCGTATTTTGAAACTGTATCATCTTTCAGTAAATCATCGTTTTTGTATATTTTTTCTCTTTTTTTTTAGAGAGAGAGGAAACAATCTCCGTTTCGTATAAGAGAAGAACAAAAGGAAATAAACTCCGAAAGCGTTTTTTTATCCATCATCCAATTAAACCGACATCCATTCCCTCTGCGCCTATTAATCCAGCAGCCCCATTACCGGGCGTTTCGCGAAGCCCAAACTCGAACGCAGCCGAGTTAATAGTACGAAGGAATCACTTATCCGTAATAGGTCGGTTTAATTTCCGATTAAGGAACCGGGGGCAAAGGAGAGGATGATGGGTGATAGTGTTTGATTAGGTCCCCCACCCCCGTCCTCCCCCCCTCTGTGCTTTCTCTCTCTTTTTTTCATGCTTTGTGTGTCTTTTTTTGCTCTGTGTATTTCCTTCTCTGAGTCTATATATATTTTTTCTTCTCTCTCTCTCTTTCTCATCCTCTCTCTCTCTTCTCTCTCATCTTTCTCATCCTCTCTCTCTCTTTCTCTCTTTCTCATCCTTCTCTCACTCTTTCTCTCTCTTTCTCATCTCTCTCCTCTTCTTTCTCATCTCTTTCTCATCCTCTCTCCTCTCTCTCTCTCTATCTCTCTTTCTCTCTCTCTCTCTCCTCTCTCTCTCTCTCTCTCTCTCTCTCTCTCTCTCTCTCTCTCTCTCTCTCTCTCTCTCTCTCTCTCCTCTCCTCTCTCTTCTCTCTCTCTCTCTCTCTCTCTTCTCTCTCTCTCTCTCTCTCTCTCCTCCCTCCCTTCTCCCGCTCTCCCTCCCTTCCTCGCTCTCCTCCCCTCCTCTCCCTTCCTCCTTCTCCTCCCTCTCCCTCTCCCTCTCTCCCACTCCCTCTCTCCCACTCTCTCCCTCTCCCTTCTCCTTCCTTCCCACCATTTCCATCTCCCCTCCCCTCTTTCTCTCCTAAAGAACGTTCATATCAACCTGTGTCTATCTGTTATTTATCTCTCTCTCCCTCCCTCCCCCTCCGCCTATACTATAGATGTATATATACGTGCTTAGTCCCGTCGACCTATTACCTGTGATGAGACATATCAGTTCTTGGCCCGCGGTGGTGGTAATGACTGCAGGCAAGCGGTTTAATGATGATGAGGCTGTAGCACGATGTTACTAATGGACTTTCTTAAGTGGGTTTTGACGATGGTTGACGCTAATGAGGGCGACGAGGCTTGGAAGGGAGAGAAAAAGTGGGAGAAGAAAGAGAGAGACGTTGAGTGTAAACTGAGCTGGGGGATTGGCATGGCGATGGGGAGGCTTCAGTAACAAGGTTATTAATTGTTTATGCTGTGTTGGCGAGATGGAAATGGTATCACAAGGTCACGGCGATGGGGGGTCTCGCGGGCGTCGAACTCGTGACCTGGCGTGACCCGGGCGTGACCTGGTAACGTTTTGGTCCTTTTGTCACTTTATCTTTATTCCTATCATCGAAAGCTGCCAAAGTGGGAATCGATGGCAATGGGCGTGCAAAGATGTCGGGGGGGTGGGAGGTCGGGTGTTCGCTCTGAGGGCGCGAAAGTTCGGGTTGCTGTGCGTGTTTCCCGATGCATTTATTATTATTTATTTATTTATTTTATTTATTTATTTATTATTTTTTACTATTTGCATTATTTTTGTGCGTTTGTGATAAGAATGAGGCTATTCTTCTCTTGATCTTTTTGTTTTTTTTTTCTTCCTTTCTTATTCTCTCCCTCCCTACTCCTTATCCCTCTCCCTTCCTTTCTCCCCCCCTTCCCCCACACATTATTCCACCCCTGTATTTCCGGGCCCCGTCCTCGCGTTTACGATTTGATGATCTGAGCCGATTAAATCTGTTCAATCAAATTACGAGTTCCGTATCAGCTGTGGATTTGAAGATCGATGGAGCGGGGCGGATTTTCCTCGGCGGATTTTCTCCGTCGATCCCGAGGAAGTTCCCGGGATGGGGGTTAAATGCGGGATTTGTTTGGTATCTTTTTCGATGGATTGATTTCTTTTTTCTTTTTTTCTTGTCTGTCATTTAAGTCCTAATTGACTTGGTTGTTGTCTTAGGAAATATCTTTCTCTCTCTCTCTTTCGCACACACATGCGCGCACACATAGTCACTCACTCGCTCGCTCTCTCTCTCTCTCTCTCTCTCTCTCTCTCTCTCTCTCTCTCTCTCTCTCTCTCTCTCTCTCTCTCTCTCTCTCTCTCTCTCTCTCTCTCTCTTCCTCTCTCTCTCTTTCTCCTTCTCTCTCTTCTCTCTCCCTCCCTCCTCCCTCCCTCTTCCCTCCCTCCCTCCTCTCTCCCTCTCTCCCTCTCACTCCCCCACTCCCCCACTCCCACTCACTCACTCACTCACTCACCTCTTTTTCTCCCCCCTCCTCTCCCTCTCCTCCCCCTTTTCCTCCACTCACTCACTCACCTTTTTCTCCGACTTCAGCTCTTCAGATCGATTTGTATCTGCGAAGGCGGGCGGGAGGGAGGGGTTGCGGACGGAGCGCCTGCCTCGCCATGAGATGCGGAGATAACGAATGCATGAAGCCATTCTTCTTCGCGGCCGGGGTGCATGGCGCTTGCAACATGCACGATAAGCGGATTTGCGTGCGCGTGTCACTTTCTCTTCTTCTTTTCTTCTTCTTTTTCTTTTTCTTTTTTTTTCGTCTTCTCTTCTTTCTTTTTTTCTTTCTTTTTCCTGTCCCGATGTTCGTTTTCCTTAACTTTATCGTCTTACTTCTCTTCCTCCTCCCTCCTCCTTACTCTCACATTCCTCCTCCTCCTCCCCCTTTCCCTATTTTTCCATTTTTCTAATCCTCCTCCCTCTCCTCTCCTTCCTTCGACTCCTCCTCCTTCCCTTTCCTCCTCTTTTTCTCCCTCTCCTCCTTCTAATCCTCCTCCTTCTTCTCTTCTTCCTCTATCTCCTCCTTCTAAATCCTCCTCCTCTTCCTTCCTTCTAATCCTACTCATTTTCCTTCTAATCCACCTCCTCCTACTATTCCTCTTCTTCCTCCATCTTCTCTTCTTCTAATCCTCCTCCTCCTCTTCCTCCTGCTTTCTTCTCTCCTTCCTCCTCTCCTGCTTCCCTTCTCCTCCTCTTCCTCCTGCTTCCCCTTCTAATCCTCCTCCTCATCTCTCCTCCTCCTCTCTCCTCTTCCTCCTGCTTCCCTTCTCCTCCTTCTAATCCTCCTCCTCCTCCCTCTTCTTCCTTCTAATCCTCCTCCTCCTCCTCTTCTTCTTCTAATCCCCTCCTCCTCCCTCTCTTCTCCTCTCCCCTCCTCCTCCCCCCTCCCCTTCTCCTTCGCCTCTACTCTTCCTCCTCTTCTTCCTCCCTCTCCTCTTCCTTCTAATCCTCTCCTCTCCTCCTCCCTCGGAATGCTGCCGGGGGCGTGTCGACGCGTGGAGACCTTTGCTTCTAGGAGGTCTCGGCCGTCGAGGATGATGTCTTCGTTCTTGCCGGGCTCTTTATGGCCTCCTCCCCCCCCCCTCCCCCTCCCTCCCTGCGGGCGTGCATAGATCGTAAATCTGGCACAAGTTTGACGTTTAGGATGCTCTAATTACTATCGTCCTCCTCCCTCTCCTGGTCCTCCTACTCTTCCTTTTTTTCTCTTTTTTTTTTTTTTCTTCTTTTATTCCTCTTCGTTTTGGTTTTCTTTTGTCTTTTCACTTTTTTTTTCTTTTGTATTTTTGTTTTCTTTCTCTTCTCTGATTTTCTTTCTAGTTATCCTCCCGTCGCTACTCCATTTTATCTCCCTCTCCTTCCTACTTTTTACCCTCCTCCTTCCTCCCTAATCTCTCTTCCACTCCTCTTTTTTTCTTCTCCTCCTCCTCCTTCACCTCTTTCCTCTCCTCCTCACACTCCTTTCCTCCCTTCCTCCTCCTCCTCCTCCTCCTCTCCTCCTCCTCCTCCTCCTCCTCCTCTTCCACCACCACCACCCTCCCTCCTTCTCCTCCTCCTCCTCCACCTCCTCCTCCTCCTCCTCCTCCTCCTCTCCTCCTCCCACCACCACCTCCCTTCCTACTCCTACTCCTCCTCCTCCTCCTCCTCCTCCCCACGTACTCTGCCTCTTTGGAAAAATGCTCCCTTATCCTTCGGCTCGCCCTTCAAGGTTGGCTTCGGCCGGCGTGGAGTGTGCACGCGCGCCCGCCCTCGGGAACGGGTGATTTCGTCGTGATTGTGGGAACCTCTTCCAGAAACCTTCGCATATTGTAGTAATTGGATGATGATGGCGCCCCTCCCACCCTCCGCGATGTGCCGAGCCCCGTCACTTCCTTTAACCCTTCCTCTCTTTCTGTTCTTCTCTCCTCTCTCTTTTCTTTTTTTTTTTTTTTTTTTTTTTTTTTTTTTTTTCTTCCTTCCTCTTTCGATTTCTCTTTCGGTTTTTTCTGCTCTCCCACTCGTTTTTTCCTTTCAGTTTTTCATTTTCTGTCTCATCTCTCAAGCTTCTTCCTTTTCTTTCCTCTCCTCATTTTTCTAACCCTCCTCTTCCCTCCTTTCCTCTTTCCCTCCTTCCCTCTCCCTCCTCTCATCTTACCCCTCTCTACCTTCCCTCCCTTCTTTTCCAAACCCTCCCTTCCACGTGGTGAAATTTACGATTGGGGAATAAGGAGATATGAGGAGGAAAGGGATGGGGGAAGTGGAGGTGGAAAAGGTGGAGAAGGCGAAGTTGGAGGCTGAGGAGGAAGAGGATGAGGCGGAGGCGGGGTGGAGGTGGAGGTGGAGGCAAAGGTGGAGGAGAAGGTGGAAGCGGAGGTAGAGATGGAGGCAAAGGTGGAGGAGAAGGTGGAAGCGGAGGTGGAGATGGAGGCAAAGGTGGAGGAGAAGGTAGAAGAGGAGGTGGAGATGGAGCCAAGGCGGAGATGCAGTTGGAAGAGGCGGCGGCAGAGGCGGAGGCAAAGGCGGAGGTAGAAGGAGAAGGGAAATAAGCTAATCGGAGAGGATCACACTGATTATTCATGACTCACGACTCATGACTCACGGGACCGCCATTAGGTCATCGCACGGGGAGACAGAGAAGGAGAGGAATAGAAGGAAGAGTGGGAATATTAGGAAAGGAAAATAGAGAGAAATAGGATTAGTGGGAGGAATGAGGAAGGTGTGGCAGAAAGAGGTGAAGGGGAATATTCTAGGGAGGTTTACAAAGACAGAGAAAATAGAGGAATAAGGATGTTTAGGAAGAGAAAGAGAAAGGGGGAATAGGGAGGATTAGGAATAGAAAACTAAAAGGGGGAATAGACAGCGATAGAAAGAGAAAGGAGAAAGGAAGGATCAAGAAGAGAAAATGAAAGGGAAATAGACAGCGACAGAAAGAGATAGAAGAAAGGAAGGAGCAGAAAGAGAAAAGTAAAAGGGGGAAATAGACAGCGATAGAAAGAGAATAAGTAAAAGGGAAATAAACAGCGATAAAAAGAGAAAGGAGAAAGAAGGACCAGGAAGAGAAAAGTAAAAGGGGAAATAGATAGCGATAAGGAAGGAAGATTCAAGGAGAAAAGAGGGGAAATAGACAGCGATAGAAAGAGAGACGAAGGAAGGAAGGATCAAGAGAGAGAAGTAAAAGGGGAAATAGTGATAAAAAGAGAAAGGAAGGAAGGAAGGAACAGGAAGAGGAAGGAAAACAGGGGAGAGGAGGAGGAAAGAGAGAGCTCTACACCTTACGCAAGTCTACAGGATTGGGCGTCGGTTCCAAGTCTTTTTTCCTCCCGCGTTCAGGCGTGATTAGGAGACAGTGGCCCGTGGTTGGGGGTGACCACGGGCGTGACTGGGTGGTGGGCGTGGGCGGGAGAGGCTTGGGAGAACACACGCGATTGCAGGATTGTTTTTTTTTCTTCTTGTTCTTGTTGTTCTATTTCTTTAATTCTAATTCTTCTAATTATTCTTCCCCTAATTATTCTAGTTCCTCTTCTAATTCTAATTATTCTTCTTATTCTTCTTTGTATTCAATCCTTTGGTTATCGGTGTTGTGCAAAGAAGAAAAGAAGGGAAGAGTTAATGGAGGGAGGAAGGGAAGGTAGGAGGGAAGGTGAGAGGGAGGGAGAGAGGGAGAGAGAGAGGGAGGAAGAGAGGGAGAGAGAGAGAGAAAGGGAGAGAGAGAGAAAGAGAGAGAGGGAAGGTGGGAGCAAGGGAGGGAGGAAGGGAAAAGGCTTGACGAAATTGTTGCTGTGCGTTTTTTCCTTGTTCGGTTGAGCTTTGTCGGCTTACATTCGTCCAATACTTTGATGTTTAGATTTTGATTTTGTGCTCTTTTTTATATTTAATTATTTTTCTCTCCTTCCTACCTTCTTTGTCTTCCCATTCTCCTTTTTCTCTGTCTTTATCGTCGTCTTCCTATTCTCCTTTTTATCTTACTCCTCCTCCTCCTCCCCGCCTTACCCCTCCTCCTCTTCCCACCTCTTCCTCCTCTTCTCACCTCCTCCCCGTCCCTCCTCCTCTTCCCTCCTCCTCTTCCCACCTCTCCCCCTCCTCCTCTTCCTCCTCTTCCCCACTTCTCTACCCCTTCCTACCCCCCCCCCATCCCCCACGCGCACAACCGCCATCGCGCTCGTCTGCGATCATCATTTCCATAATCGAATACCAACTTTTTTTTTCGTCATCTGACATTTTTATTCACTTATTATTATTTTTTATTTTTTATTTTTTTTTTTTTTTTTTTTTTTTTTTTTTTTTCAAGATGTCACCGGTCCGTTCTCTCTTCCGGAATTTTAGAATGCCAGAAGCGTCGACATCTTTTCGGGAATAACGATGGCGAGAGGCTTGGATGTTTACGTAATTTTCTCTCTTTCTCTCTTTCTTGCTTTCCTTCTTTCTCTCTTTCTTGTTTTCATTTTTTCTCTCTTTCTTGCTTTCCTTCTTTCTCTCTTTCTTGCTTTCCTTCTTTCTCTCGTACTTGCTTTCCTTCTTTCTCTCTTTCTTGCTTTCCTTCTTTCTCTCTTTCTTGCTTTCCTTCTTTCTCTCTTTCTGTCTTTTTTTTTTACTTCTTTCCCTCGCTAGGGTATGCGTGCGGAAGAAATGAGGAAGTTGAATTTCGAAATGGAATCGAAGTGTCTCTCGAGGCGCTGGGAAAGAAGCGGAGAGGGTTTGGAAGCCGTAAGGGAAGTGAGAAGCCTCTATAACCGATGTGGAAGCCATGCTGATAGATATGAGGTCGTGAGAACAGATGTGAAGCCTGTAGAACAAGTGTAGAGGTCATGAGAACAGATGTGAAGCCTCTACAATCGATGTGGAGGCCATGAAGAGAACACAGATGTGAAGCCTGTAGAACAAGTGTGTCATGAGAACAGATGTGAAGCCTCTAGAACAACATGTTGATAGATATGAAGCTAGAGAACAAGTGTGGAGGTCATGAGAACAGATGTGAAGCCTCTAGAACAAGTGTGGTGGTCATGTTGATATATATGAAGCCTATAGAACAAGTGTGGAGGTCATGAGAACAGATGTGAAGCCTCTAGAACAAGTGTGGAGGTCCAGAGAACAGGTGAGAAGCCTCGAGAACAAGTGTGTTATTCTCCATGATGACTCTGAAGCCTGAAGATGTGTGAAGCCTACTGTAATTGCGTGCATGAGAGGAGTTGTCCTCGGCCTTGAATGATAGACAGTTTAGTGTGTGTCTAACTTTATGATGTGAATCGAAGGCTATAGAGCTCGTGGGTGTCTGCCTGTGCCTGTCTGTGTACGTGGATGTGCGTCAACCCGTACAAAAGTGCACATGGA
Source organism: Penaeus vannamei (assembly GCF_003789085.1). Taxonomy (NCBI): domain Eukaryota; kingdom Metazoa; phylum Arthropoda; class Malacostraca; order Decapoda; family Penaeidae; genus Penaeus; species Penaeus vannamei. Next base: position 302,044 of record NW_020868685.1, read on the forward strand.
CGTACATGCATGCGCGGTTATGTGTACCCAGACCCGATGGCACGAAACGAATGGGGGAAACGTGACTGTTCGGAACCGCCGGAGCGACCCTGACTTACGGCCGAATCAGTCAGTTCTGGACAAGTTGGTCAGCGGGTCGTTTGCTTGGGGGGGGGGGTAAGGGGAGGACTCGGGTGGTTCGTGCTCCAGGGCGTATGTGTGGGCATACGCTAGCGGACCTGATTGCGTTCGTGCGTTGATATTTCTCGTGTGTGTTGAAGTGTGTGTGTGTGTGACTGTGCTGTGTGTGTGTGTGTGTGTGAGCGCGCGTGGGTGCGCGGGATGGAAAGATTTGGCTGCAGTTCTTGCGCAAGCTGTCATTTATCCAAAATCACGTAACGAGTAGATGAACAGGTGTCGTAGATTGCAAGTGAGAGCGGTGTATCACGCGGAGAGGACTCGGCGACAACAGTAATTCTTCTGTCTATTTTTAACGACTACGACTACGACTACTACGACGACTACTACTACGACTACTACGACTACTACTACTACACGACTACGACTACGACTACGACTACGACTACTACTACCACCTCGCGCTCGCCATTTCTCGGTTCTCCGCTTATGGTTATTTACTGAGTATTTTGTTCTTTCATGGTAGGCCGGGCTGTGGGTTAAAAGGAAAGGCAAATGGATATTGTAGATATAAAAAGAACAAAGAAATAGAATGAGATAGAAGAGTGTTATTTCTTCCCACAGCTACACCTCTTCCCCTTTTTCCTCCTTTCCTCACAGCTATTTTTCTTTCTCTTCTCTTTCCTCTTTTCTCTTCCCCTCTTTCCGCCTTCCTCTCTACCTATTTTTTCTTTCTCTTCCTCTTCCTCTTTTCACCTCTTCCCCTCTTTCCGCCTTTCCTCACAGCTATTTTTTCTTTCTCCTTCTCTTCCTCTCTTCCTTTCTTCCCCTCTTTCCTCTCGGTCACTCCTCGCTCTCCCCACCTCCGCCGCGCCCGCTTCGCCTCGCTTCCCACGCCCGCGCCCCTTGAATACCTACGCCGTATCCGCCTTCACGCCCGACTTGGCCTTCTTGTAGGTGTTTACATGACGTCTTTCCGCGCGGAGGATGAGGGAGGAGGATGGCGGGATTATCCTCGGGGTGGGGGGGGGGAGGGGGGCGGGTCGTCCGGGTGAAAGGAATATTTAGCATGCGGGGAGGTTTTTCCCAGCAGGCAGGCGGGCAAGTTGGCAGGCGCACAAGCATACAGGCAGACAGGCCGACGCAGGTAGGTGCGCACTACCGGTTTGACAGGCAGGTACACATAGGCAGACTGGCTGGCAGGCATACAGGCACACAGGCGGACTGGAAGGCAGGCGCACAGGCAGACTGGCAGGCAAGCATACAGGCACACAGGCGGACTGGAAGGCAGGCGCACTCAGGCAGGCACACAGGGCAGATTGACAGGCAAGCATACAGGCGCACAGGCAGACTGGCAAGCAGGCAAACTTATGCAGAGTGGCTGGCAGGCACACAGGCAGGCAGACTGACAGGCAAGCACACAGGCAGACTGGCAGGCAGGCGCACAGGCAGATTGACAGGCAAGCATACAGGCCACAGGCAGACTGGCAGGCAGGCACACAGCAGACTGGCAGGCAAGCATACAGGCACACAGGCAGACTGGCAGGCAGGCACACTTATGCAGAGTGGCTGGCAGGCAGATGAACAGAAAAGTGCGGCCCAGAGGGATCTGAGGGGAAGCGGGACATTGTGAATTTAGTTTCAACATTTGCCTCGATTTTTTCTTCATATTTTGTCTTTAGGCGTTTCTCATTTTCATTATTAACTATTCATCTATATATTTTTCTTCTTCCCTTCTTGTTATGCACTTTTACTTTTTATTAATTTTCCTCCCTCCCTCCTTCCCCTCAACCCCCCCCCCCGTCCCCGTCTCCCTCCCCTCCCCCTCTTCTCCTCCTCTCCACCTCCTTCCTCCCTCCCAAACTTTCCTCTTATTTCCTCACCTGTAATAATCCTCTTAGGCCAGGTGTTTGGTCACGAGGACCCCCCCCCCCCACTCACTCTCCGAAGTAGGAACCGAAAGTTCTGTCCGAGGCTTATAGTGGGGGGGGGGGGATGGGACAGGGGACAGGGAGGAGGGGAAAGGGAATAAGGGTCAGAATAGGTCCTGTATGTTTAATGTCATTACTTACGCCCAGGCTTACTTGCCGTACTTACGCATTTATGTTAGGGCTTAAGTACGGCTCAAGTATGGTTCCTTATTGATTGTTGACCCGGGTTTAGGTTTCTCAAGGGGGGATGGGGGGTGAGGGGGGAGAGGGGGCAGGGATAATGGTGATATTTTTTGTGTTATTATTTTTTTTATTTTTGTGTATTTGTCTTAATTAGGTTTATAGAGAAATAAATTTTAGGGAAAGGAAAGGAAAGAAGCAGTGTTTAATTTCATGTTTATTCATTCGATGAGAAAGGGAGTAGGAGACAGCGAGTAAAGAAGGGAAAGATGAAGATTGAAGGAGGGAAAAGGAAGGGTAGCATCCAGAAAGGAAGAAGAAAAATTGGTTATGTATTCAGTAATTTTTGCATCTCAGTCTGGGATCATATTTCCCCGTTTTTAAAGGATTATATTAGAGCCAGATAAAAGTGCTCGCGCGGGGTATTGTTAAAGGCCCCGCGGTGTGCATCGATCTCATAGCCAGGAACTCGATCCGTGCGAGCCAGGAATCTCCCTTTGCTTTTTTATTTACCCTGTGTCTGGCTGTTTGTCTGTGTCTGGCTGGCTGGATGGCAGTGTCTGGCCGTCTGCCGGTCTCTGGCTGGCTGACTAGCTGTCTCTGTCTGTCTGTCTGCCTATCTCTGGCTGGCTGACTAGCTGTCTCTGTCTGTCTGCCTGTATTTGGCTGGCTGATTAGCTATCTTTGACTGTCTGTCTCTGTCTCTGGCTGTCTGTTTCTGGATGTCTCTGACTGGCTGTTTGTCTCTTACTCTCTATCTGTCTACATATCTGGATCTGTGTCTGTCTGTCTGGGCTGTCTGTCTCTGGCCACTGTCTGTCTGTCTGTGTCTGTCTCTATCTGTCGTCTATCTGTCTGTGTCTGTCCTCTATGTCTGTCTGTCTATCTGGTCTGTGTCTGTCTGTCTATCTGGCCATCTGTCTTTGTCTGTCTATCTGTTACTGTCTATCTGGCCGTCTGTTTCTGGTTGTCTGGTTTTCTGTCTGTCTTTGGTTGGCCGTGCATCTTGCGTTTGCCTTTCGCCGCCCTCGCCTCCTGTGGTGCTTGTGTGCTTTGTTTGTTTGTCTTGCTTCGCGTTCGTGTTGTCTCGCTTTGTTCCCGTTTTTTATGCTTTGGGTTTTCATTGTCTGTCTGTTTGTTTACTCGGTTTTTCTATCGTCTCGCCCTTAACCTTTTTTTCGCTGTTGTTTCTCTTGCTGTCGTCTATCGTTTGTCTTCCTGCATTTCCTCCTCTTCCGTCGTCATCCAGTATTACTTCCCTATTCTTTGTCTTTCCTTCTCCGGTGTCAGTCCTCCTCTTTTCTCTTCTTCTCTTTCTCCTCCTTTTCCCTTCCCCATTCTCTCCTCTTCCTCTTTCTCTCCTTTAACACTTCCCTTCCACCTCTCCATTTTTCATCTCTTCCTCTTTATCATCTTCTCTTCCTCCCCACCTTTGTCCTCCATCAACTTGTCACTTTTTTTTGTCCTCCCCTTCCTCCACTTTCTCCCCTCTTCCCCTTATCCCCTTTCTTCCCCTCCAATCGTCCTCTCCATTCTTCCACCTCCCCTCTTCTTCCCCTGTCTTACTCCCTCCCCCACCTCCCCTCTTCTTCCCCCTTACTCCCTCCCACTCTTCTCCTTCCCCCCTCAAAAAAATAGTCTCATCCTTATTATTCATCTCCGTCCCCAGCTGGTCCTTCGGCGAGGCACATTTTCGAAATTCCAATCTTCCTCCTGCGTCTTATCACCCCCTCCTCCTCCCTCCTTTTCCCCTTCAATTGCTTCCCCCTTCCATCCTTTTTCTCTCCCTTGCTTCCTTTTCCCTTAAGCCCATTCCCTTTCATTAACTTTAACTTTTCTCCTTCCTCCTCCTCTCTCTTGTGTCCTCTCCTTCATTTCCTTCCCTTCCCCTTTTCTATTCAACCTCCACCTCATTCTCCTTCCCTTCATTCCCCACCCCTTTCCCCATCTTCCTCATTTCTCTCTCTTTTCTCTCTAGCATTAACTTCCTCTCTCTCTCCTCTCCACTTCTCCTTCCCTTATCTCTTATCTCCCTCCTCTCTCTGTGAAGGAAAGTATCTTTTGTTTTTCTATTCTTTCGTTTGTTACATTCTCGTACAGTGGGTTGTGCGAATAGAGGGTTCAGGGCTCGGTGTTTTGGTTGTGGGTCGAATCGCTTGAACGGATCAGTTGATTCACCAGCCTGGATTCATTACAGTACGTACTCTTGGCTGGTGAGCTAAGACAATTTTCCTCTATTTTTACTGGCTTGTACTGACAGTTTAGTTTGAGATTATTATATTGGGTTGTGTCGAGTAATTGATTATTGGTCTTGTAATATTCATATTCTTTGTTTTTGTTGAATAGGACCCTGCTCTTTGACAAGGCTCGGTTCGGAGAGGGATCCCAAAGACAACTTAACCACATCTAGCCAATGATTCCATCCTCCCTTCATATCCATCACTGTTAGAGATCACCCGATTTTTATCTATGGAAAATGAAGTTAGCGTGAGTTCAATGTGATAAACTGGAATCATCTGGGGATTGCTGTGGCAGGGGTGTGACCGGTTTTATTTTTTCTTTATTTAGTGAACGTCTATTGTATGTATTTTATCGTGACGTCTCGAGAGTGGAAAGTTTGAGGGTGTTTTGATTTTGTTAACTGCACTGTTTACTGTTTTGTACGTGAATTATGTCGGAAGTTGTACTTTTATGTTCATTTTTGCAACTTTTCATTTTGTTATTAGTGCAGGCTTATTTTTGTGTTATTTTTTGTCAGTTTGCTCCGTTCATCAGTTTCCCTATACTTTGTAAAGATTGCATTTTTATTGCTTTAATTGCTAGTATGGCATTCTTCTGTTTTGATTATTTTAATTAATTTACTTTATTAATTTTGTATATTAATTTTATGTAATCGTTCACTGGACTTCATATTTTGTGGTATAGTAATAGATGGTGAAAGGTGATCCTTTGATGAAATATTCAGTTCTAAGAATCTCTCTCTCTCTCTCTCTCTCTCTCTCATATCTATATATAATATATCTATATAATATATATTATTATATATATTTCTCTTTCTCTTCTCGTGACATATTTTGAACTCATCTAAGGCAATGAGAAAGAAAGAGATTTGGAAACGAATGAGGACATGAGGAAAAACATGTAGCAGATGAAAGGCGGAGGAAATAAATAAATAATGATAACGACGAATGTGAAAAGGAAAAGGATAAGAAGATAGCGATAGCGTTTAAAAATGAAAAGAAGGGGAAGACCTCGAAGTCAGGAGAGGAGAAAAAAGGGATGATGAAAGAGACGGTATGAATAATTTCAGCATAGATGCTAGCAATAAGGAGCCTTGCGTGACCTGCTGGAAGAAGATCCAAGCCGCCCCCTCCCTCTCTCCTCCCTCTCTCCCCACAGGTTCCCCCCTGCCACTCCCCAAGTTCTCTACCCTACTCCTTACTCTCCCACAAGTTCTCTCCCCTACTCCTTACTTTCTCTCCCCCTACTCCTTACCCTCCCCCTCCTCCCCACAAGTTCTCTCCCCTCCCTCCCCCTCCACTCCCCATAAGCCTCCCCTCCCTCCTACCCACACCCCAAGAGGTTGAAGGTCATGACCGCCCTTTACCCTATTCCCTCCCTCCTCCCTCCCTCCTATTCCTGAACCTGTCCTGGGAAACCTGAATAGGCCTTCCCTCCCCCCTTCTCCAGCCTGCCTTTCCCGCTACCTTCCTTTTCTTTTACCCTTCTGCTCCCTTCACCACCCTTCTTTTCCCTACTTCTTTCCCTCTTTCGCCTCTTTTTCACCATCTCCTCCCCCTTCATCCCTTAATCCTCCTCCCCTCCTTCTTCTTCTTCTTCCTTCTCCTCCTCACCCCTTCTCCCCTCCTCCTCCTCCTCACCCCCCTTCTCCCCCCCTCCTCCTCCTCCCCCCCCTCCTCCTCCCCTCACCCCCTTCTCCCCTCCTCCTCCTCCTCACCCCCTTCTCCCCCTTCCTCCTTCCTCTTCTCTTCCTCTTCCTGCTCTTCCCTGTCTATTCCTTATCCTCGACTTCTCAACTTCCTGAACATATTTTTTTTTAACTTATTCCCTTGCTTTTTTTTACAACTTCGTCCGAGATTTACGGTTTGGTCATTTTGTTGGTCCGTTAATTTCCGTGTATTTGTTTTTCTTTGTTCCTTGGGCTTTCCTCTTGTAGTTTCTTTCTTTTACAGTCTTCACTATCATTCTTTGACTTTTCGCGCTAATTTAATTTCTTCGACCTTTATTTTATCCAATTTTCCGGTCTGTCCATTCTTCTTTCGTAACTCCTCCTTCCTTCCACCTCCCTCCTTCACCCTCCCTTCCTCCCTTCCTCCACCTTCCTCCCACCTCCTTCCCTCCTTCCTCCATCCTCCTTCCCCTCTTTCCCCCCCTCCACTCCTCTTTTCATCCTTCCCTTCCCCC
>NW_020868685.1:313696-355430 GCF_003789085.1 Penaeus vannamei
CTCTCTCTCTCTCTCTCTCTCTCTCTCTCTCTCTCTCTCTCTCTCTCTCTCTCTCTCTCTCTCTCTCTCTCTCTCTCTCCCTCTCTCCCTCCCTCCCTCCCTCCCTCTCTCTCTCTCTCCTATCTCTCTCTCCCATCTCTCTCTCTCTCCCTCCCTCTCTCTCTCTCCCCCACCTCTCTCTCTCTCCTCTCTCTCTCTCTCTCTCTCCTCCTCTCTCTCTCTCTCTCTTCTCTCTCTCTCTCTCTCTCTCTCTCTCTCTCTCTCTCCTCTCTCCTCTCTCTCTCTCTCTCTCTCTCTCTCTCTCTCTGTCTCTCTCTCTCTCTCTCTCTCTCTCTCTCTCTCTCTCTCTCTCTCTCTCTCTCTCTCTCTCTCTCTCTCTCTCTCTCTCTCTCTCTCTCTCTCTCTCTCTCTCTCTCTCCCCATCTCTCTTTCTCTCTCCTTCTCTCTCCCTCCTTCCCTCCCCTCTCACCCCACCATCCCCCGCCACCCCCTCCTGCGCCGACCCCCACCTCGGCTGGAGTGTCTGGGCGTCGAGTGTTTGTTCCCCTGAATTGGATTCCTTCGTCGAGGCGGCTGCTGAGGGGAGGCCGAGTGCTGTAATTGGGCGGCCGTTGCTTCCTCTCCTGCCGCTTCCCCTCGGCGTTGGTCGGGGGGGGGGGGGGGGTGCTGGAGGTGGGTCTTTCTGGGTCTCTGTTTTCTCTCTCTCTCTCCTTCTCGTTCTCTCTCCTGTTCTTTCTCTGTGTCGTTCTTTTTCTTTTCTCCCTTCTTTCTCTCTCCCTCCTCTATTCCTTTGTCTCTCTTTCTCTCCTCCATCCATCCATCCATCCATCTGCACCCCCCCCCTCTTCCTTCCCTCTCCTCTCCCTTTGCGTCCAGACCTCTCTCCCTCTTTCCCTCCCTATCAATATTCTCTCAGCTCCATTTATCGTATCCCGCCTTTGCCTTAAAGAAAAAACAAATAAATAAACTCCCAGATTATGTGTGTCAGATTGATTGATTCTTGTCCCGCAGACGCCGTGATAAAAGGCGCCATCTGTGATCCCGCCCGAGTTCTGGAGTGACGGCTGTAATTTCCCGCCAATTTTATCATTATCTCCGCCGTCGCCTTCAGGAAGTAGCGTTCAGTCAGGGCAGCGTGTGTGTGGGGGCGTGGGGGTGGGGTGGGGGGGTGGAAGGGAGGTGAGGGGGGTGAAGGGGGGAAGGAGAGTGTATCAGGGTAGTCCTTCCATTTCCCTTTCCTGCACTTCGAGGGAAGAAGGAACTTCCTACCCCTTTTCCTCCCTTATCCACGTTTTGAGATAGCGTCCCCTCTTTCCCTCCCTCTCCCCCTCCCCTCCCTTCCAGATAACGCCCTCCCGCCTCCCTTCCACATTCCGAGATTACCCCCCCTTCCCCTCCACCACCCCTACCCCCATCTTGCTCCGGTGACTCGACCCGACCTCTTTGTCGTCTTGTCGTTGTTTTTGTTTCTTGTTTTGTTGTTTGGTTTCAGTGGGAATGAATGTTTGTTGGAGTTTGAAGGGAAAGGTATGGTAATCTCGGTGATGTTATGATGATTGCTATTACGGGTATAAACTTCAAGGGGACCATATATATATTTTTGAGTGTTTGTCAGTATGATTATCCGTGAGAATAGTATCAATATTGTTTTTACTGATATTTTTAGCACTACCATCACTATCGCTACCCTCACTACTACCACTACTATCACTACTACGGCTACCATCGCTACTACGACTATCATCACTACTACGGCTACCATCATTACTACCACCACCATTACAATTGTTTTGGTATCATTAATACCAACATCTTTCATATGCAGACTATATTCAGATTACCAGTTCAGAAACCCTGAATGGACGACACGCGAGCTAAAAACCTCCCAGGAGAAGAAAGTCTGATTTTGGTTCATGCAACAAGAATATAAGAATATGTGAATTAGCAAATGAAAAATAGAATTGAAGAATTTTCAGGGTTGCGTGGCGCGCGTGTTGCGAATGATTTGGTCTTCCGTGGAGGGTGGACGAGGGAGGCGGTTGCAAGGAGAGGTGTTGCATGCAAGACTCTCGGGCTGAAAACAAGATCCTTGGAACTGCAGTGTGAACCGAATAACATTGTTTTTTTTTTTTTTTTTTTTTTTTTTTTTTTTTTTTTTTTGCTATTTTTATATGGTTCTTCAGGAGGTAAAAATTTTGGGTTGCGATTTCTTTTCGTCGGCGATCCAGATATTATTGTTTTGGATTTTTTTCAATTAGGCATCAGTAAGTTGTATTTCATTCATTAATCTTCATCATTTTCAACAATCATTATGAAAATCACTATCTTAATCATTGTAATCATCGTTAGAGTCATCTAAATGTATTACTTCTGTATGTAGTTATTATTATCCCATGCTCATCAATCATCATCACTATCTGGTTCATTGTAATTATCGTCACAGTCATCAAAATGTATTAGTCATTATCATCCCCATGTTTTTGTCACGTGTTTTCTCTTACATGATCTATTTCGCTCGCAGCAAAACATCTCGCAGACACAACAAGAAAAAAAGCCACAAAAAGGATATTACTTCCCGACGTCTGAGATTTTTATTTTTATTATTATTATTATTATTTTTTTTTTTTGTAATAAAAAAGGCACAAAAGGGATATTACTTCTCGACGTCTTGAGATTTTTATTTTTATTCTTATTTTTTATTACTTCTCGACGTCTTGAGATTTTTATTTTTATTCTTATTTTTTTGTAATAAACGTTGATTTCTCTTCGCTTCCCTTCACTTGGCAGGGCGAAGTGGCGGTTTGCAAGATGCAGTGGATTTGAACTGACGTTGATGGCTGTTGTTGCTACAGTCTCGTGCAAGCTCTGGGGGTTGGCCGGTGCTGGGTGCTGATGCTTGTTGCATATTTGGCGTTGTGTTTGTTTCGTTCTGGTTACGGTGTTTATTTGAGGGGAGGAAGGAGGGGGGGATGGCGGGGGGTAAAGAGGGAGGGATGGCGGGAGGGAAAGAGGGGAGGGATGGGGGGGGGGAGGATGGCGGGAGGGAAAGGGAGGGAGAGAGGGCGGAGGGGAAAGAGGATGGGAGTGGGTGGGAGGGAGAGGGGTGGGCGGAGGGGGGGGGAGGGAGGAAGGGACCGAGGGTGGGAGGGAAGAAAGAGGGAAAGATGGGGGGGAGGGGAAGGAGAGAGAGGGATGAGAACAAAGATGAAGGTGAAGAGGATGATGTGAGAAGGGGACGGAGAAAGAGAGAGAAAGCAGTTCAAGGTCAGAGGACGACGACGACAGAAAGAAAAAGGGACAAGCAAAATTATCCGATACAAATTTATTAGCTTCGCCTCTCCTTCCCTCCCCCCTTCCCACCCCCACCCCACCCCTCTGCCAACAATCGGAGTCGGGTCACGGTCACAGGTGAACATTACGGGGGAGTATTACCGTGACCTTTGACCCCGCCTGCTTGCCACCCACATTTCTTCGGGGTAGGTCATGGTGAGAAGGCCAGGGAGGAAGAAAAGAAAAGAAGAGGAAATAAAGAATTTGGGGAAAAAAGGGCGAGAAAAGGGAATGATTAGATTCCTGGACGTGATTTCTCTCTCTCCCTTTCTCTTCTCTCTCTTATCTCCTTTTATTCTCATGTCTCGGACGCTTTACCCTTCCCCTCGCCTCCCTCCATCTCCACCTCCTTTTCTCTCTCCCACTTTTTCTCCCCTCACTCCTCTTCTCCCTCTCTCTCGTTAACATTCGTAGACGAGCTAATAAAACGATAATAACAAGATAGAAAAAAAAAAACACATGGATCGAGGGCGATGAAGAGCGGAGATGGGTTTTGCGAGGAGAGCGAGGTGGGCGGGGTGGGCGGGGTGGGCGGGTGGGCGGGTGGGGTGAAGGAGGAAATGGGAAGACTCTCTCCGGGGACCTTCTGACGGAGCTGATAAGGGATGCGATGCCGAGACGCAGATAGGATGCTGTCGGGATGCTGGGAGAGAGATAGGAGGAGGAGGAGGAGGAGGAGAAATGGTGAGGGAGGCGAGCTGAGGATGAGGTGAGGGAGGAAAAGGAAGGAGAGGAGAAGGTGAGGCGAGGCTGTGAGGTGAGGGAGGAAAAGGAGGGAGAAGGTGAGGGAGGAAATGGGAGAGAGAGAGGGAGGGGAGGTAGAGAAGGAGAAAGAAGAGGTTCAGAGGCAAGGGGGAAAGAATAAATCACTAATTAGTTACGGAGAAATGGTGTCCGATTTAGGTCATGGGAGAAATGTGAATAAAGGAAGAAAGGAAGACAAAAATATAGCAATACCAGAGTAATGATTAAAAATGTTTTGAGAGTAAATCCCCCGGTTGTTTACACGAGAGCGCTCGGGGATAGGCTCGCTTACGTCAACGTTTGGTTATTAGCATGTTTATGAATTTTAAAAGTTTCGTATCAAATCCATGCTAATAAGAATATGCGAATCTCTCTCACGCGCGCATGCATGTTTTGCGAGTTCATATTACCCGAGTCAGTCGAGGTATCAGCATTATAGCGCGCCCGTCTTGACCCTGTTTCGCCAGCTGCGGCAAAAGACTCTGCAACAAGTTTAATGTGGTCTAATGTGTTCCTGACCTTTTGTCCACACATCCGCAGAGGGGTGGGGGGTGGTGGGTGGGGGGGAGAGGGGGGGTTATTTGCTTCTGGTGGCGGGATGCTTTGTCTGGAGGGAATGGTAAGGCAGGGAGGAAGGAAGGGGGGTGGGGGGGGGGTAAAAGAGGAGGAGGAGGAGGATAGTGAGGAAAGGAGTAAAAAGTAGGGAGGGAGGAGAAATGAAGAGGAAAAATGGTGGGGGGGGGGAGAGTGGAAGTAAGGTGAAAGAGAAGAAGGGGGGGAAAGGAACAGGAAGAAGAAGGAAGAGAATGAGAGAGAGAAGAAGAGACAAGAAGAGGAGAAAGAGCGAACAGGTGAAGGAGGCAAGATAATGGAATAGAGAAGAACAGAGTGGTTGGGGTAGTAGAAATAAGAAAATAACGACAATTACAATCGGAAAACCAAGGCAGCAAGACCGTGTTAGTAGCTGGAGTCGACGTGTCCGAGATCTAGAAAACGCGAGACGCCCAAGAAACGGAAACGCGGGTGTAGAAATGCACGTATTCCTGACGCCGATATAGTCGAAACCGTTCAAATCCATCTCTCGTATTGTGAAGATATTCGTTCTCGTTCATCATACCCTTCTCAACGTTCGATCGTCAACGTGAATACGGTTCGACGGGTCTTGAGATCGAGGTCGGATCTTAAAGACGCCTGTTACGATCCTTCTAGATCTCCGCCTGATCTTGGAGCCGCGATGTTCACACGCTGGTTCCGCGCCGGGTCGTTACGGTCGCTTTTTCTTTCTCGCGTGTCTTTGTTGTCTGCTTGCGTTTTCCTTCTGGGTTTGTGATGCGCGGTTTTCAGGTGAGTCGGTCGGTGTTTTATCCCTTTTTGGCTTTATGTTGGCGTTTCCGCTGTCGCCTCTTTCTTCTTCTATTTCATCATCATCTGCCTCTTCTTTTGCTTTTGTCACTCCTACTCCTTCTTCTCCTTCTCTTCTTTCTTCTCATCCTCTCCTTTCTCTTCCTCCTCCTCGTCGTCTCTTGTTATTCTTCCTTTATCTGCAATTTTCCCCTTTCCTCCCCAATCCCAGGCTTATGCAGTGAGCATATGCTTCGTGTAATGATGCATATCATTGTATTTGTGAGAGAATGGGCTGGAACATGCATCGCTGTAATTACTCTAGGGAAATAATCACTGAAAGAGAGAGAGAGAGAGAGGGACAGACACAGAGACGGAAACGGTAACAAACAATATGGCAATAAGAGATGAAAAAAAAAAGAGAGAGGGAGAGAGAGAGGGAGAGAGAGGGAGGGAGAGAGAGACAGAGAGGAAGAGAGTAGAGGAGAGAGAGACAGAGAGGGAGAGAGAGAGACCAGAGACAGAGACAGGAGAGAGGAGAGAGAAGACAGACAGAGAGAGAGAGGAGAGGAAGAGAGGGAGAGAGAGAGACAGACAGAGAGGGAGGGAGAGAGAGAGACAGAGGAGGAGGAGAGGAGAGAGACAGAGACAGAGAGGGAGGGAGGGAGAGAGACGGAGAGGGAGAGAAAATCCGTATCAAAATCCAATAAAAGATAGAACAAGACTGGGTCGAAGCCAGAGGGCGTCAGGCAGCGTGGCAGCTGATGTATCGGTGAACTTTTTATTTATTCATGTATGTGCTCATTGTGCCGTGCTTGTTGTATTTTTTGGATATTGATGTATAGGATGAGAAATCAGGGTAAGGGGAGTGGCTGTCAAAGTTATGATTTTTTTCGGTTATTGTATTATTTTTTTGTGATAGAATACTGTTGAGATTGGTGTATTTGCAGTTATTGTTATTCTTTTTTATTGGAGTTTGCCTGACATACATTCTGAATTTTGGAGAAAACAAATACATATGGAGAAAGAGGAAAACGAAAAGAAATGAGAGAAAATATATATATTGAGAAAGAAGAAGACGAGAAGAAATGAGAGTCAAAGATTAAGGATCAGACATAGTATATAAAAGTAGATAAATAGAAGACGAGAATGAAGAGAGAAAGAAGAAACAAAAGCGAAAAGACCCAAGATAAATATATAACGACAAGGGGATGCACAAGAAAGGGCGATTCACCGCGGACGAGACGCTTCGCCATTGCGCCGCCGCCGCCGCCGGAACGCAGTACAAGATGCGAGATTTACATTCCCCAACGCACGCCCGGCTTGTGTTGACATTGAGTACGTCGCTCCCCCGGCGGAATGCGGCGTAAAACCCTTCAGAAATGGGCGAAGGTTCCTTTAAGGAGGTGGGGGGGGAAGGGGTGGTGGGGGGGAGGGAGGGGGGGTGAGGTTGGAGAGGTGGGTGGGAAGGGGAGGTGGAGGAGGAGGAGGAGGAGGAGGAGAAGGGTGGGGGAGGAGAAAGAGGAGGAAGAAGGGTGGGGGAGAGAGATGAGAAGGGGAGGGAGGGGAAGATAAGAGGAGGAGGAAGGGTTGGAGGGAAAGAGGAGAGGGGAGAGAAATAGGAGCAGCAAGAATAAAAGGAAGAAATTAAGAAAGACGAAAAAAGAGAAAGAAAGGGAGGAACACGCACGGGACAAAGACGAATAAAGAAAAGATAGTAAGAGGAAATTAACCACGAAAAGAGGGGAAAAAAGCAAAAGGAAGAGGAAGGGGTAAGGGGAAGGAGGGGAAAGGGGGGCTTGTTAAGCTCGTGGTCGACGGGGTCCTTTTAAGACGGTGAATTAGCCATTGCCTCGTAATCATCGCCTTTGCGGGTTGGCGATTACGGCGTCGCGAGGGAGCGGCAAGGGCGAGTCCATTACATGTGGAGTACGTAGGGTTTGGGGGGAGGGGATGGGAGGAGGGGAGAAAGGGGCGAAGGATAGAAGGGAGGAAAGGGGAGAAAAGAGGTGGAGAGAAAGGGTGTGTTTTTTTTTGTGGGAAATCTATTTCACTTTTGCGTTTTTTTTTTCTTTTTCTCCTTTTCATTGGCATGTCATCCTATGGGATTAAAGTTATTTTATTGTTATCATTTTTATTTTAGATTTTAGTGAAAATGACGTGATAAGGCGACCTTGTCAATCATAGTCGATCACAGTCCTTAGTGTGTGTGGGGGGGGTGGGGAGGGGGGGGTGAATTTGCAGTCCCTCACGCCATGTCACGCTTTCTACCCGCCGTCCGTATAGCTTAAGGTGACGGCGTGGGCGTGCGGGCGTGAGGGCGTGTGGATTTGGAGATGAGAAATTAATGGTGCGGGGGAAGTGCACATGATCTGGATGGCTTTGGGGTCGACGGAAACAGAGATGGAGAGAAAGGAGAGATTGAGAAAGTGGCAGAGGAGAGGAAGGAGACGATGAGGGGAGAGAGAAGGAAGAAAGAGATGAGTGAGAGAAAATCGGGGAAGAGAAGAAGTAAAGGGAATATTTATTTAGAAAGAATGAGTGGAATAAAGTGGGTAATGAAATGAAATAGGTGTATGTGATATGTAGTGAAGCAGAGGAGATATAATGAGAGAGAAGGTAGTGAAGCAGAGGAGATATAATGAGAGAAGGAGAGAAGTGAGATATAATGAGAGAGAAGGAGAAATAGGAGAGGAACAGCGGGGATAGGGGATAGGACTGTTGGAAATGAGAGAGAAGGAGAAATAGGAGAGGAACAGGGGCGAGGAGATAGAAATGTTGGAAATGAGAAGGAGAAAGAAGAGAGGAACAACGGGGAGAGGAGATAGAAATGTTGGACAGGCTTGCAAGCAGTGTCTTGAACCGGCGAAAGAGAAAATATAATGACACTCTTATCAGCCTCGAGAAACGGGTGAAGGTCGTCTGCCAAAGAGCAATGAGGAGGCATAAACAACACCCTCCCGTTTCCCCTCTTAGCTCCCTCTCCCCTCCCCGTCCCTCTCTTCTCCCCACCTCCACTACTCCCTCTCTCTTCCCCCTCCCCTTCTCCATCTCCTCCCCTCCATTGTCTTCCCCTCCTCTATTCCTCTTTCCCCCTCCCCTTCTCCATCCCTCTTCTTCCCCTTTCCCCTCTCCTTTCTTCTTTCTCCCCATTTTCCTCCCACTCTACTACCCCTTCTTCCCCTTATCATCTCCCTCTTCTGCCCCTTCCCCCTTCTCTCCCTCTCTCTCCCCCACCCTCCCACCCTCCCCTTCTCTCCCCAACCACCCCCCATTTTCTCCCCTTCTCTCCTCCACCCCCTCCCCCTTTTCTCCCCCTCCTCCATCCCCCTTTGCAATACGCAGACGCTCTCGTGTTTTGTACGCATTTCATCATTTCGACGAGAGAGCTTTCATCGCCGACATCATTCGGAGCGTCGGGGCTTTTATTTCGGGTTTCGGTTGCACAGAGCGGCGCCGTGCAACCCGACGTGCGGGCTCCGTGGCGCGAATCGGGCTTGCAATGGATAACGTGACGGAGAGGAGGAACGGTGAATGGGTCGGTGTTGCCAGCTGATTCAACAGATGTTCTTTTTTTCTTCTCTCTTCTCTCTTTCTTTATTTTTTTCTCTCTCTTACTACGATGATGTGCTTTCAAAATGGTGCGTTTGCCTTTCGAGAGAGAGAGAGAGACACACACAGACAGGCACACGCACGCACGCACGCGCGCGCGCGCCGTAAAGCAAGCAGTGATGTCACACAAGCGAGGTTTGCAAGCAAGGCGAAAGAAGCGGGATGCAATTAGAGCACAGATTGGTTATTTGCATGTTTTCTCGTCCCAATTAAGAGAGAAAGAGGGAGAAGGGGGGAGGGATAAATATTTTGAATAATCCTCAAGGAAGTTTTTTGGACATCCTGCGTTGAAATGTCGCCGTCGACTGTGGTGGAGGCGGGGTGGGTGGGAGGGAGGGAGGATGAAGGAAGGAAGGAAGGGAGGGAGGGATGGAGGGAAAGGAGAGGGAGGAGGGAGGGTGGGACGAAGGATTAATTAAAACTTTTAATGCCTGGGAGTAGAGAGGATCTTGGGCCAAGGAAGGTGGCGCTGGGGAAATTGATGGCGCGGCAGAGGCGGATCTGAGGGAGGGAGAATGGTGGAGAGAGGGAGGAATGGAGATTGAGAAGATTGGGGTGTTTTTGGTGATTTTTGAGAAGGGTGTTGGAGGAAGGATAATTGTAAGTCTCTCTCTCTCTCTCTCTCTCTCTCTCTCTCTCTCTCTCTCTCTCTCTCTCTCTCTCTCTCTCTCTCTCTCTCTCTCTCTTCTCTCTCCTCTCTCTCTCTCTCTCTCTCTCTCTCTCTCTCTTTTCTTCTCTCCCTCCCTCTCCCTCCCTCTCCCTCTCTCCCTCCCTCTCTTCTCTCTTCTCTCCCTCCCTTCTCTCTCTCTCTCCTCTCTCCTCTCCCTCCCTCTCTCCTCTCCTCTCCTCTCCTCCCTCCCTCTCTCTCTCTCTCTCTCCTCTCCCTCTCCTCTCCTCTCTCTCTCCCTCCTCTCCTCTCTCTCTCCTCCTCTCCTCTCTCTCTCTCTCTCTCTCTCCTCTCTCCTCTCTCTCTCTCTCTCTCTCTCTCTCTCTCTCTCTCTCTCTCTTCTCTCTCTCTCTCTCTCTTCTCTCTCTCTCTCTCTCTCTCTCTCTCTCTCTCTCTCTCTCTCTCTCTCTCTCTCTCTCTCTTACGCACAAAGAGAGAGAGAGAGAGAGAGGAGAGAGAAAGACGAGCGAGCGAGCTGGACGGGGAAGAGCGGAGCAGCGGCCGCCCCGACGTCCAAGAGCGAGTGTGCAGAGAAGGGCGTGACATACTTGAGTCTGGTCGTGGCAGGTAGAGGGAGAGCGAAGGTTGTGGGCACAGGTTATAGGGGGAGGGAGGGAGGGAATAAGGGATGGAGGGCGGAGGGAGGGAGGGAGGGGAGGCAGAGGGCCGCTCGGTTGATGCTGGTACCGTTGTCTGCATACAAAGGTCATCTGGCAGGTTGCCCACTCGGACACTGGCCGCTGTACCCTCCCTCCCTGCCCTTCCCCTCCCCTCTCCCTCCCCTACACTGTCCCTACCTTCTCCCTCCCCTACCCTCACAGTCCTCTCCCATACACTCTCCCTCCCCTATCTTCTCCCTTCCCTACACTGTCCCCTACACTCTCCCTCCCCGACTCCCCGCCCCCTACCTTCTCCCTCCCCTACCCTCACCGACCTCCTCCCTTAATATGGCTACCGTATGACACCGACGCCCATGTCTGACACGGTTCCTCGCAGGCGTCTTGTGTCGAGAAAGCGAAAAGTATTTTGGTTTATCGACAATTACCTCCTTGACCTGGGGGGGGGGGGTTCTTAGGGCTGACCGCGGCAACTGTTGCTTTTGTATTTATGATTTTTTATTTCTCTACCTGTGAATTTATTGGTGTTTTTATGAGGCATGAGTGTATTTTGGTGTATTTTTCCCACCCCCTTGATGTTTTTTTAATTCTTTTTAGAATGAGTTGTGTACGTGTTCTGTTGTTATCTCATTAACTTTTCGAGAGGTTGAAGATTTGGGTAAAAACTTACTCTTTTTTTATCTTTCACAGGTACGTACGTGTCCATGCCAGGGTCAACCACAGGGCGGAGGGCACATGCCGGGTAAGACAAAGGTGCTGAGTCATCGCTTGAATCTACCTTGACACGGCCGCGCGCACGTGTCGTGTGTGTGCATGTGCGCGAGGATGTGTATTTAGCTCTCGAATGCATCGCTGTCGTATGTCAGGTTGGTGTTGTGTGCTCTCTCTCTCCTCTCTTCTCTCTCTCTCTCTCTCTCTCTCTCTCTCTCTCTCTCTCTCTCTCTCTCTCTCTCTCTCTCTCTCTCTCTCTCTCTCTCCTCTCTCTCTCTCTCTCTCTCTCCTCTCTCCTCTTCCTCTTCCATCTCTTCCATCTCTTCCTCTCTTCCTCCTCCCTTCTCCTCCTCCCTCTCTCCTTCTCTCCTCCCTCCTCCTCTCCTCCTCCTCCTCCTCCTCCTCCTCCTCCTCCTCCTCCTCCTCCTCCTCCTCCTCCTCCTCCTCCTCCTCCTCGCCTATAAATCACTGATCTCGGCCCCAACCGGGTCAGCGTGCATGGCTGGGCGTTCGTGGGCGGGGTCGTCGTGGATTTGCTTGAAGTCGTCAGGAAACGTGGGGAAGTAGAGCGCCCTCCCTCCCCTCCCCCCTCCCCCCTTTGCTTTCGCTTTATTTTGTTGTCTTTGTTGCTAGCCTCGCCTTCTGGGCATCGCTCGGTCGGGGTGAGGGGTGGGGTGGGGGTGGGGTGGGCGCGATGGGAAGAGTTCGGAAACTAGGTCGAGAAGAGAGGAGGAGGGGTAGGAGAGGAGGGAGGGGGAGGTGGAGGAGGAGGATAGGGGGGAGTAGGATGATGGTTTATGATGATGGTGAGGGGCGAACATGAGGAAAATGAGGGGTGAAAATGAAATAAAGAAAAGGGAGATGATAATGATAATGGTAATTAGGGGTAGGTGCAGCGGGGAAACCGAAGGGTGGGAGCAAAGGGAAAAGAGAGGGGGCAAGGGCCAGGGGGGGAGAGGCAGGTGGCTTCTGGCGAGTGGGCGGCGCGACCGGACATCATGGCGGCCCGGATGAATGCTCAGTTCGGGTGGCCAGGGAGTCCCGCATTCGAGATGTGAGCGGGCGGGGGCTGTTAAAACGCGCGTGGCAGCCATGTTTTATGCGGCGGCGGTGCCAGGGATTAGAGTGCCGCCGCCGCTGCAGCAGTGCGGGGGTAGCCGGGGTAGGCCGTGGCACTAATGGTTCTCGGAGGCTCATGGCTGTGTGGAGGATGGCACTACCGTCGCCGGTCGGGTTTAGTGGGGCGGGCGGCGAACGGTGCCAGCGGAGCGGAGATTTATTGGCGCGGCGGTAAAGATGTCGGATGACGGAGCGGCCTGGTGATGGCGGGCGGCGAGGGTTATGGACGGCGGTTGTTGCAGGAGTTGGTTGTGCTTGCGACGAAGGGAGGCGGCGAGTCACGATCGTTGCGACAAGGAGTAGGGGGGTTTCCATGCTTGGCAGTTGCGACAGAGGGCGCCACGCGATGTTGCGTTGCCGAAAGAGGCACGTGTCGGAAACACTCGCGCGCGCGCACAAGCCCCCGCTAACGACAGACTGACAGATAGATAGGTAGATAGATAGATAGATAGATAGGTAGGTAGGTAGGTAGGTAAAAGATGGGTAGCTAGATAGATAGATAGATAGCTAGAATAATAGATTGGTAGACAGATAGATAGGTAAAAAGATAGGTAGATAGGTAGACAGAGAAACAGTCAGACGGTCGGCGGAGGGTGATATGTATGCACACAAACACATACAAGCACGTGGATAAACAGGCAGGCACAAACACACACACGGAGAGGCAGCCACGCGAGCAAACCGACCACCAGTTGGACGGAGAAGAAAGTTCAATTAAGCCTTTGCTTCATTTAACTGATAAGGCCAATTAGGCTTCCTGATGCTGTTGACAAGAACGGCGGCGAATGCGGAGGAGGGAGGGAGAAGCGGAGGATGAAAGGAAAGCGAGTAAATGAGAGGAAGAGATGTAGGGCAAGAGAACGCTTGATTGCAGTTCTCTTATTGGTGAGAAGCATCCGGTGAGCATCTTCATCTCAGGTGCCTTCGGGTTCTAAGCTCTTGGGAGGATCAGCTGGGGAAGGGGGGCGGGGTGGGAGGAAGGAGGGGGGTGAAGGTGAGGATGAAGGAGGGAAACAAAGGAAAGGGGAAAGGAGAAGAAAGGCGAGTGGGAGAAGGAGGGTAATAGGAAGATGGAGGAGAGAAAGAGAAAAAAGTGGTTAGGGGGCAAATAAAAGGGGAAGAAAGAGGTTAGGATGAAGTAAAGGGAGGAAAAGGGAGAAGAAAGGGGGTTAGGATGAATATGAATCCTGGGGATAAGGAGTAAAATAAGGACGGATGATGGAGGAAGAGAAAAGAGAAGGGGAAGAAAATAGAGAGGAGGGCCAGTATTAGTAGTGGAAAAGAGAGAATGAGAAGCAGAAAAAATAAACGTAAATGTAAAAAAATAGCAATATGATAACCAGATACAAACAGCCACAGCCACAGCCACAGACGTAGCCACAGACGTAGCCACAGCCACAGCCACATACAACCACATCTAGGAGTATGGCAAAAGTAAAACCCCGAAACAAGAAAGGAAGAGAAACTTTGGTGCTTGGAAGCTGTGGCTCTTCTCGTGAGCCGCAGTGGCCTGACCTGACTTCTTTTCACTTAAGACATGAATCAGCGTCTCTTCCGCATGTATATATAACATTTCGTACGGCTAATGATGCCTAATTAACATTGGCCGGCGCTTAATTAATATTCCAGTCTGGCCGTGTGTGTGTTTACCCCTCCCCCTTCTACCGTCTACCTTCTCTCTCTCTATCTTCGTACCCTCGACCCCCTCTCCCCTCCCCCTCCATCTCCCCCTGTACCCTTCCTCCCGTAGCCTCCCCGTGTACCCTCTACCCCTGGACCCTCCCCCCCCCTACCCTTTCCTCCTGTACCCTCTCTCCTTCCACCCTCTCCTCTCACCCTTCCCCTTCCCCCTTCTCCAGTGTACCCTTTCCTCCTGTACCCCCCCCCTCCCCCCTCTACTCTCTCCTCCTCCCCCCTCAACCCTTTCCCTCCCTCTCCTCCCTCAACCCTCTCCCCCTTCTCCTCCCTTCTCCCCCCTCTCTCCCCGCCCTTTCCTCAAGCATCATTACTCACAGCGCCGACGTCAGTGTGTGTATGGGGGGGAGGTTAGAAGGTGGGAGGGGGAGGGAGGCTGGGAAGGGAGGAGACGAATAGAATAAAGAAGGGAAATTGAATAAAGCTGAGAAGGAGGACTGGGGAGGAAGGGAGGAAGTATTGGGAAGGGGGAGACGAATAGGATAAGGAAGGGAAATGGAATGAAGACGAGGAGGAGGAGGAGAGGGAAGAGAGCAAAGATGAGAAGGAAGAGGAGGAGGAGAGGGATGAGAGCAAGAATGAAAAGCAGGAGGAGAAGGAAAGGGAAGAGAGCAAAGATAGGGAAAAGGAGGGCGATGGGGAGATATGGGGAAGGGTGGGTTGTAGTGGCAGAGATGAGAAGGAAGAGGAGGAGGAGGAGAGGGAAGATGGTAAAGATGAGAAGGAGGAGGAGGAGGCGAGGGAAGATGGTAAAGGTGAGAAGGAAGAGGAGGAGGAGGAGAGGGAAGATGGTAAAGACGATAATGAAGAGGAGGAGGAAGAGAGGGAAGACAACACAGATGAGAAGGAAGAGCAGGAGAAGGAGAAGGAAGATGGTAAAGACGAGAAGGAAAGGGAGGACGATGGATAAAGATGAGGAAGGGGAGGGGGGGGGTCGAGAGGAAGGGTACTTTGCCGAGGTCATTAGGAGGTCGGAATACATTAGCGGCTGGCTTGGCCGTCTTTATCTCCCTTGGGCCTACTCTGGCGATGTTTGTTCTTTTCATTACCGTTGATCTAGTGTTATTAATGGTCGTAATGATAAGGTTGATATTAATGGTAGCGGTTGCGATGGCTAATAGTCACAAGGGTAAAGGTGGCGGTGATTATAGGGATTATTTTGGCAAAAAGATGTTCATAGTAATGGTAGTCATATAAACTGGTAGTGTCTGTCTCTATTTTTAGCCTTGATTCAAAACCTCGCCGCGGTTAATCCATCGTTAATCATGCATCGGCGCCCGAGGAGAGATGATCAGGATTGGGCTGAACCTGCGATTGGGCGGCGGGGTGGAAAGCGTGCGGTCTGAGCCCCAAGTTCACACGGAACATCCTAGCGGGAATCTTGTGCGGAAAGTTGGCTAATTGGTTGGCAGCGAAGACGTCCGGGAGAGCGAAGTGGGTGAAGGTCGTCGAGGAGGAGGCGGAGACACGTCGGGGACATGTCGAGGACGCGTCGGGGGGGGGGGGGGGTTCTCGCGGCGTTGTGACGTGTGGCGCGTCGGAGATGGATCCTGGTGGCGCGGCGGTCGTCTTAGGTGTTGGGTCTTCGCTGTGTTTGCGCCGAGTACATTTGCTTCTCCTCGCGTGCTCGGCGCACCCCTTCTCTGTGTGTACACTCACGCGCACACTCATACAATCACGTCACTAGCCGTTGCTGTGTACACAAGGAGATCTCGGCTCTGTGTATTGTATGCAGTTGCTCAGGTGTGCAAAAGATGGCGTATATGACCGTTATCTCTGTTTGATCATCTGGGCTATTGCTCCTTTTGGCTTCATATTCGTCTTGGGATGCGATGAGGGGGGGGGGCATTTGTGACGGGGGCATGTGACGTCATGAGTGTCTTGCAGGTGCTACTTGTCTGACGACCTTGTCTATATAGTTTTACATATCGCTTTGGAAGGCAGTATTCCAAAAGAGTAAACGGGTACAGGTTCCGTTTACGACTTCACCGCACTTTCCGTCTCTCGCCTTTTTCCCTCTTGATCCGAATCGTCGTCGGTGATTAAGGGCAGCGCCGTCGCGGATCCCTCGGCCGGCGGGCGGGCGGGCGGGCGTCGCGGGACTCGCGGTCGGGCGGCTCAAAATCCATATCGCGGGTGTTGGCGAAGGGCGGCGGTCGGTGTGCGCCGCTCGCTTCGCTTGGGAGTTCGGTTTTCCGGCGCTAATCTCATTTGCGGCTGCTCGGGGCGTGTTGACTCTCTAAACAAGGGCACGAGAGCGGGAGGGAAGCTGTATGGGGAAGGAGAGGGGAGAGGAGGTGGCCTGGAGAATAAGAAGGGAAGGAAGGTAGTGGAGGAGGGAGGGGTATGAATGGAGAGAGGGGGAAGGGGGGGTCTCTGGTAGGGATAAGGAACCCCCGCCTCAACTGGTTTACCTGGCGGAGTTGTCACTTGGGTGAGTGACGCACAAGGGACGGGAAATATGGCTTGGAAAACACACTTGGAAAGTCGAGTAGTTGACACACGTGTTAAAGACCCCAACCACTCCGTCCCTCTTTCCCTCGCCCCTTTTTTCTGCTCGACGACCTCAGCGTGTTTTAAATGATCCGCTCGCGACAAGAAGGAGAATCTCTCTCTCTCATCTCTCTCTCTCTCTCTCTCTCTCTCTCTCTCTCTCTCTCTCTCTCTCTCTCTCTCTCTCTCTCTCTCTCTCTCTCTCTCTCTCTCTCTCTCTCTCTCTCTCTCTCTCTCTCTCTCTCTCTCTCTCTCTCTCTCTCTCTCTCTCTCTCTCTCTCTCTCTCTCTCTCTGGTCCATTTAAAGTTGTCCCTTGGAATGGCGCCCTTTGTGGAGGCGCTTTTTGGTCGATGTCAATTTCGTCTTAATTAGTGGAGGCGGACGAAGTAGACCGGATCACGCGACGGCACATACGGTTTGGGTGCAGGGAATGCGAGCGCCCTCTGGATGCGATGCTGTTTCTGCTGTGCATTCGCTGGTTGGTGGAAGTGAAGGATATGGAGAGATGGATGGAGTGAGTGAGAGTGTGTGAGTGAGTGAATGAGAGAGTGTGTGTGCGTGAGTGAGTGTGAATGAGAGAAAGAGTGCGTAAGAGTGTGATGAAGAGAGGAGTGAGAGAGTGAGTCAGAGAGAGCGAGAGTGGGTGAGTGAGTGAGAGTGAGAATGAGAGAGTAAGAGAGTGAGTGAGTGAGTGAGAGACTATGCGGACGGTAAGGAAGAGAGGAGAGAGAGAGAGTGAGATTTGGGTGAGCGAGGGGAGGGGGTAGAGGGGCAAAGGAAGGGGACGCCGCGCCACCCGAAGTACTCTTGTAAAGACAACTGTTACAACGCCGCTGTGCAGTCACCGCTCAATACTTACATCCCAGTTCCCTCTCGTCCGCTGTCCTCTCCCACGTCTTTATTCCTGTTTTTTTTTTTTTTATTGCTCCTCATATTCTTATCGTTTTTCTTGTCTTGGCTTTCACGTATTTCTCTCCTTCTTACACGCACGCGCTTTCATACACACATACACGCACGGACGCACGGAAGGACGCAGTAAAGGTTACATGACGTGCTTTGCTCCGTCGTTGCGGGGCTGATTGCCCTTGCTTAGGCATGCCACGTTTAACGCGCCGGCAATTAAAAGAAAAGCGATAAAGAATGTATCCTGTGGAAGATGAGGGCGTCGGAGAGGGGGAACGACGGGTAAGGAAGGGGGAAAGAGGGGGCAAGGAAGGAGGAAAGAAGGGGGACTGAGGGGGTAAGGAAGGGGCGGAGGGGAAAGAAGGGGGCAAGGAAAGGGTGGAAAGAGGGAGCAAGGAAGGAGGAAAGAAGGGTAAGAGGGGCAAGAAAGAGAAAAGAAGGTAAAGGGGGCAAGAAGGAAGAAAGAAGAGGACTGAGGGTTAAAGAAGGGGGTAAGGAAGGGAAGAGGAGCAAGAGAGGAGGAAAGGGGGACAAGGAAGGGGGAAAGAGGGGTAAGGGGCATTAGCTGCTTTGGCTGTTGGCGTTCCATAAGGTAAATTTATTGTTTAGATATAGCTAGCCAGTAAGTAATTTTTTTCTTGTTATTGCAAACTTGTGCTCCGGATATTTTATATGACACGGAAAATTTGTGTGGTTATTGCCTACCGTATTTTCCTCCTTGTTTACCGCATTTATTTGTTGCTCTTTCTCCCCAACTTTCGTGTTCGCGACTGAGCCGGCCGCTTAACATTTTCCGTGTTCAACGAGAGGGATTTTCGAGAATGTTCTTCCGGACGATAGAGTTGAACATCGCCGCGACTTTTATGACGTCATATCCTGGGAATTTTAGTTTTTGTTTACATTTGGGAGGAAGTTTATGGGTTGCGGGGATAGGGAGATGGAAGAAGGGATGGGGGGAGGGGGAAGGGAGCAGGGAGAGTAGTGAGGGTGAATGGGGGTGACGATGGTTGAAGAGAATGGCAGATGGAAGGTCGGGAGTAGAATGGAAGGAGAGGACGAGAAAGAATGAATAGCAACAACAACACAAATCATCATCATCATCAGAGGAGGAGAAGGAGAAGAAAAAGAAAAGGAAAGGGAAAAAGGAAAGGAAGAAGAAGAAAAAGGAAGAAGAAGAAAGATGATGAAGAAGAAAAAGAAAAAGAAGACGATGAAGAAGAAAAAGAAAGAAGAAGAAGAAAGTTGAGATAGGAACGTGCCCGTAGATAACATCTGCTGCACTTGTGAACAGCAGGTGGACGATAGGGAAGGAAGATGGAGGAGGGAGAATAGATACTGGGAGGAGGAGGAGGAGTAAGAGCAGGAGTGGGAGTGGGAATGCTAATAGGAGATTCTGATGAAGAGAGAAATTGAAACTGAAATATTTACCTATCCAAAAAAAAACAAAAAACTTTCGATCGTTTTACAAAATATTTGAAAAGTCCGAGCACATAAAAAGAAGTATAAAAGGAATATGTAAGAAAGATGAAGAAGTTATATCTCTCCCTCCTCCTCCATACCTCTTACTTCACCCCCCCCCCCCACTCACACACCCTACATGGGCGTGTTTGGGCGTGCTGGGGTTACATGTTCACAGGGTAGATAACCGTGAGTGGGCGAGTTCGTGAGGGTACGCGGAGACGGAGAGTTACTGCCCCGGGAAGTTCAGATAACGTTGCGTTTTTTTAATTATTATTTTTTTTTTGGGGGGGGAGGGGTCTTTGGGGTTAATGAAGAAGTTTCGAGTTTATTTTTTTCTCTTAATGGCTGAGGGTAAAAGCTTTTGAGAGTGTTTTTTTTTCTTTTCTTTTCCAACCTGCTTGAAAGAAATTCTTGAGGAGGCTCTTTGTATGTTTTATAGATTTTGAGTTTTCTTTTGGGGGTTTGGGGTGTTCTTGAGCTTTTCATAAAGTGAATTTTTATTTCTATAGCAGGAGTTGTGTTCATTTTATGAGTCATTTTGATATTAGTATTACCATTCTTTAATAGTTATTTCAATGTTTTACATTTGTTTGTTCACTCTTCAAGCTACGAAAGGGAGAACGCAAACGCACACACGCCCCCCCCCTCCTCCCTCCCCTCCCACGCTTCCCCTCCCCTCCCCTCCCTCCCCTCCCCTCGCTTCCCACCCCACATATCCATCCATACATAATACGTAAAATTCCTTGGGCTCCTCTTCGCCTCCCAAATGGCCGAGCCGTGTCCCGGGGCCCTCGAGCCGCAGGACAAAGCGGCTGAGTGGCCCGCTCGCCTCCACAATGCTGGACGTCGATGAGGAGAGGGAGAGAGGGAGAGGAGGGAGAGGGGAGAGGGAGAGGGAGAGGGAGAGGGAGAGGGAGAGGAGAGAGAGGGAGAGGGAGAGAGGGATTTTCGAATTAAAGGGCCGAAGGGAAGGATGGATTGGGTGGAGAGGTGGGTGGATGGGTGGATAAGTGGGTGGATGGATGGATGGATGGATAGTGGATAAGTGGGTGGATGGTGGATAGATGGATGATTAGGTGGATAAGATGGATGGATGGGTAGATGGATAGGTGGAACGTGGGTGGGTGGATAAGTCGGTGGATGGATTGGATGGGTGGGGGATAAGTGGATGGATGGGATGGGTGGATAAGTGGGTGGATAGTCGAGAGAGATAAATGGAGAGGGGAAAGAGAGAGCATTAAAAGGGTGAAGATGTAGGAAGGAGAGCGAGAGTGGAGGGGGGAAAAGAAGGAATGAGAAGGTGGGGGAGGAGCGGGGAGGGGAGGGATATAGATAAGGAAGAGGAGGGAGAAGGAATAGAAAAAAGGGATTGGAAAGAGTGGGCATTCTTCCATCCTTCTCCCCCACCACCTAAGGTAGTCCTGTGCGCCCCCCCCCTCGCAGCGGAGGAAAAGTGATTTTATTGAACCATTAATTACGTGGTGGCAGCATCCCTTAATTGCCCTGGCAATCAAGCATATAATTAACCTCTCTCTCTCGCATGTTTGTCTTCTGGTGAACTTTTGACGGTTACCCCCCCCCCCCCGTTTCAATGCACCACCCCCCGCACACTCTACTTACAACACACACACACACACACACACACACACACACACACACACACACACACACACACACACACACACACACAACACACACACACACACACACACACACACACACCACACACACACACACACATATTATATCATATTGTATGTATATATATTTTTTTCCTTAATTTCTCTCCTTTTCCCGTCGCCTCTCTTGTCTCCGTCCATTACCGGCTCTTGATTTCACTTCCCTTTCCTTTCATTCCTTTTCCTTTCGTTTTTTTCGTTTTGTTTGTGTGACATTTTTTAAAAGATCGTTGTTCATACAAGGCTTCTGGATTTTGCTATTGTGTATATTTCTTTTCCTTTGATCTTTCGGTCTCTTTTCCTTGAATATTTGCTCTCTCTCTCTCTCTCTCTCTCTCTCTCTCTCTCTCTCTCTCTCTCTCTCTCTCTCTCTCTCTCTCTCTCTCTCTCTCTCTCTCTCTCTCTCTCTCTCTCTCTCTCTCTCTCTCAAACCCCCATTCTCTAACCCTTTCTCTTTCTTCCTCCCTCCTCTCTTTTCTTGCTCTCTCTCCCGCGTCAGGACCTGGTCAAGCGTTTGACCTCTGAGTTGACCCGAGCCGCCCATTCCGACCTGGTTTCGCTCACCCGGACTCCGCCGCCTCACTTTCTCCCCCTGAGAAAGTCCATCTCCTTTCTTTCGTCTTAAAAGGATTTGGAGAGAAAAAAACGAAGGAGGTTTGGAGGAGGAGTGATCCAGGATAGCTTTCGAGGGGTTTAGGGTGCCGTGTGCAGTAAGGGGGATCAGTGGTCGTTGTGTTACATTTTTATTTTGTTTGTTTGGGGGTTGTCCTGGTTAAGGGTCGGGTCGGGAGGGAAGAGGGGAATTGGAGAGACTGTGAACGTACAGGAGGGAAAGGCGAGAAAGAGAAAGAAGACGCGAGCTGCGTGCGTGCGTGAGTGCGTGCGTGAATATGTGCGTGCGTGTGTGTGTGGCTGTGTGTTGTGTGTGTGTGTGTGGTGTTTTGTGCTTGTGTGTGTGTGTGTGTTGTGTGTTATTCAGTGTTTGTTTTGCGCGAACCTTTGCGTGACCTTTAAACGTGTGCGTGCGCGTGCGCCACCGCGAAAGGATTGTTAACTGATGTAGCTGTCAACACTTCGTTACCATTATCGGCCTCTCTGACATTTAGGCTCTTTGAATTCCCTCAAAGCCTTCCCTCCTCCTCCTCCTCCCCTCCTCCTCCCCCCTCCCTTCCTCCTCTCTCCTCCTCCTTCCTCCTCCTCCTCCTCCTCCTCCTCCTCCTCCTCCTCCTCCTCCTTCCTCCTCCCCCCTCCTCCTCCCCCCCTCCTCCTTCCCCTCATTTACCATCCCTCTCCCTCCCCTCCTCTGCTAACCTTCCAACCGCTATCAGCCATCTCTTTATTTTCCTCTCTTCTCTCTCTCTCTCCATCACATTTATCCTCGTTACCGTTAGTGTGAAACGGAGGGCAGTTAGGGGTTGTGAGTCGTGCTTAGAAGTGTATGGAGGTTCGAGAGGGAGGTGCTAGAAAAGAGAATTAAAAAAGAAAGAAGACTTGACGAGAGAGAAAGTCTTGAGAACAAGATGGATGCGAAAGAGGCGAAGCTAAAGATAAGAGAGAGAAAAGAGTGTAATGGTGACGTCACGACCCATCTACTTTGACACTCGAGCAATCCATCAAGTTTCTTTTCCGTTGGCAGGAACAACATCTTGATCGATAGAAGCGGGTCTTGTTTGATGGCAGGGTGAAGGAAGGAAGGAGGGAGGGAGAAAAGGAAGGAAAAGGAAGAAGGAGAGAAGGAGAGAGAGGACGAGATAAAGGGAAAGAGGGAGAGAAAAAATAGAAAGAAAAAAAGAGAGGGAGAAACAAGATAAATGACAAGAACAACGAAAGAGAGAGAGAGAGAGAGACCGGAGGAAGGAGCAGAAAGAGAGCGAGGAGCGAAGGGAAGAAAAGGAGCAGAAAGCCACTTTTTAAAAGCTCGTTAGATTGTGGTTAGCGGAGCCAGTGTAACCGATTGACATATGAGGAAGACTCTGGGGGGGGGGGGGGCGTGGGCGGGATCGGACCAGGTGGGTGAGGTTGCGGGGGCGGGGTGGGGGGGGAGGGGAAGGTAGGGGAGTTACATAATGAAGACAGATCGATCTTCTGTAAACTAAGATGGATCTACTCCATGTGTGTAGGCCTATCTGTAAAAAAAAAAAAAGAAAAAAAGTTGCGTTTGATGAGTTCGGAATAATTCAAGGAGACTTGTGTGAAGAGGAAGGGAGCATGGGTGAAGAAAGGAAGGAAAAGGGATGGCTGAAAGAAAGAAGATTAAAAGGGAGAGAAAAGAAAGCGACAATAGAGGATTTTAAGTAAGTAATAGGCCTACATCATTTAGGATTGAGAATACGAAATGAAAAGAGATGAGAAGAAATGTATGAGGAGGCCCGAATGTGGGGAAGGAGAAAACGACAGATGTAGAGCTATTTGTTCAAGGGGCTAAAAGAAGTTAGAGGAAAAGGAGAGAGAGATAAAACAGAGACGTAGACGAACAGGTAGACAGATAAGCAGGCAGGCATACAGACAGACACAGGCAGAGAGACAGACAGACAGACGAGCAGACATACAGACAGACAGACAGACAAGGTAGGCATATACAGACAAGCGGTCAGACAGACAAGCGGGTAGGCATACAGACAGACGAGCAGGCATACAGACAGACGAGCAGGCATACAGACAGACGATACAGAACGAGCAGGCATAGGACAGACGGGCATACAAACTAGCAGGCATACAGACAGGCACACGGGTAGGCAGACACACAGACGAACGGGCAGACAAGCAGACAAACAAGCAGACTGACACATACAGGTAGACACAGACAGACAGACAGACAGACAAAACGAGAGGGAGCGTAGCCGATGGGTAGCAGAGCGAAACGGGCGGATCTCGTGGGCTTAGGGGCGCGAGCGAAGGGATGTGCTATTCATGTTTGTGTAATTTGGGCGAGCTTTTTCCCCTCGGTGTCTGTCTGTCTGTCTGTCCCTTTTTTTTCTTACTTATTTCATATTTCTCTCGTTTTTTCTCCCCTTTCTGTTCTAATTTTCTCTTTTTCTCCTTTCCCTTTTTGTCTGTCTGGTCCTTTTTATTTTCTATTTTTTTCTTTCTTCATATTTTCTCTCTGTTCCATTTTCTTCTTTCTCTCCTTTCCCTCTTTCCCCTCCCTCCCTCCCTCCTCCCACTTCTTGAGAGAAGGTAAAAAGGATTAAAAGAATAGCAGAGAGCGCTAGTAGCCAAACGGGGCGACAAGATCGGAATGTGTATGATACTTTCTTGGCACCTCCCCCTCTCCCTCTCACTTCCCTCTCTCTCTCTTTCCCCCTCCCCTTCCCCTGTCTCTCTTTCTCTCCCTTCATTCTCTCTCCTCTCCTCTACCTTCCTCTTTCTCCCTCCTCCTCCGTCTCTCTTCTCCCTTCTCTTACCTTTCTCCCTTCCCTCCCTCTTTCCATTATTTCCTCTCTCCATCTAACTCTCTTCCCTCTTTTTGCTTTGCATTGAATCACCTTTATCTTTCTTCCTTCACGCCTTCCTCTCTCCTTCCCCTTCCTCCTCCTCCTCCTTCCCTTTCCCTTCCTCCTCCTCCTTCCCTTCCTCCCTTCCTCTCCTTCCCTCCCCTCCCTCCCTCCCTTCTCCTCCTCCTCCTCCCTCCCTCCCCCCTCCTCCCCTCCCCTCCCTCCCTCCCCTCCCTTTCCTCCCTCCTCCTCCTCTTCTACTCCTCCTACTCCTCCTACTCCTCCTTCTTGAGAGTTATCGGCGGGGATTCCTTCGGTTAATTTTTAATGACGAAGTGAGCGAAGGCAAACTAGACGCGAAGCCGTTAACAGACTCTCCTGTTTGCGAACTCCTCGTGTTCCTCCTGTTTTGGATACCGTTTCTTTCTCTCTCTCTCTCTCTGTGTGTGTGTGTGTGTGTGTGTGTGTGTGTGTGTGTGTGTGTGTGTGTGTGTGTGTGTGTTGTGTGTGTGTGTGTGGTGTGTGTGTGTGTGTGTGTGTGTGTGTGTGTGTGTGTGTGTGTGTGTGTACGCTTGCATATGTCTGCGTCTATGTCCACATCTTTTATTGATTCCTCTTTAGCGGAATGAGGGGGTAGGGGAAAGAAGGATAAGGATAAGAGCGAAAATAGGAGAGGCCGAAAGGGTAGAGGAAGAAGATATATGTGTAAATGCACAATTCTGAACGAGGATATCCTACAGTAGAAGAAGGAGAGAAGAAGGGGAAAAAAGAGAAAAAATCGACAAGGAGCGGCATCAGTGACACCGAGGGAAAGGGCCACTTAAGTAGAAAACACTTGAGAAGAATTTAATAAGCGTTCATTACGGCACCTCTTCACTCCCTTCGCCTTTAATCAGTCTTCTTCAGGAGGTCACCGCACAGAGGGAAATCGTGACTTATTTACCTCTTCTTTTCGTTTTCTTGTTGTTCTGCTTCTCCCACTTCTTCTTCTTCCTATTCCTCTTTTTGATTTATTCTTATTCTCCCTCTCGTTCTTCCTCTTCCTCTTTTTAATTTATTCTTATTCTCCTTTTTCATCTTCCTCTTCATCTTTTCTTATTCTCCTTCTTCTTCTTCTTCATCTTTTTAATTTATTCTTATTCTCCTTCTTCTCCTTCTCCTTCTTCCCTTTTAAGTTTGAAATCTGTTTTTGAATAGTTTCGGAAAAAGGCAAGACAGGTAGATGGTAGATTACGGTCATTAGGAAGCCCCTCTTTAATTAGTTTATTAATGATCTAGATAGAGGAAATGGTCAAGTATAGCACTGTCATGACACGAACTCGCCTGCTGTTTATGATTGAGGAAGTTTGGGCAGCGAAGGAAAGGTTAGGAAGGAGAAAAGAGTTTGGGTGGGAAGAGGGAGGAAGGGAGGGAAGGAGAGGGGATGGGGAATAGGGGAGGGAGAGGAAAAGCGCAAAAGGACGAGAAGCAGAAAGAGTATATTTTTGAGAGAGATAAGAGAGATAGAGGGAACTAGGGTAAAGGACAGAAAAGGAGGGAAGGAGGGAGAACGAGAGAGAGAAAGAGAGAAGGGGAGAAAGAAAGAAAAGGAGAAAGAATAAGAGAGAAGGGGAGAAAGGAAGAAAAAAAGGGAGAAAGAAAGAGAGAGAAAGGGAGAAAAAAGAGAAAGGGAAGAAAGAATGAGAAAAAAAGTAAAGAAAGAAAGAGAGAAGGATACTACGTAAAGAAAGCAAGCGACAGACAGCCAGCGAGGATGAGGGTCGTGAGAGTGCATGCGATACAGCCCCTCCGCCAGGTAAATAAACTTCAAGACAAGGGAGGACGAACACCAACAGGCTGCTCCTTTCCTCCTCTCCTTCGCCAGCCTCTTCTTCAGCTTTTTTTTCAGGACTTCTTGTAAGAAACTTGGTTCTGAATGGAGAATGTTTATGTGTACTTGTGGATGTTTGTTTGTTGTCTGTCTGTTTGTTGTTGTGGAGTTTTTTTGGGGGGGCGAGTGGTACTTCTTTTTGCAATAAACTGCTTTCGAAATTCCCTACTTGGTATTATTATATTATTATTATTATTTGACTGTTTTCAAGGCTTTTATAATACAGCATATATGGCCAGTTTGTTAATATAAATATGTACAAACATGTATATACACTGAAATGCATATTTGTCTATCTATCTGTTAGATATACAATTATTTATCTATCTATTCGGCTATTATCTAGTTATTATCCATGACTAGACTGATACATACGTATATATTTCTGTATTTATTGCAAGTCCTGATAGATACGTATTTATTTCTGTATTCAATGTCCGTATAGTGAATATTCTTAGGGTCGGGCCTCGTACAATTTAACAAACTGGTCCGATAATGTATGAATATTGAGTGCAACCCCTCTTTACCCCCCCCCCCCACCGGCTGTGTTAGGCCTCTGGGTATGAGATTTCTCCTCATTTTTTCAAACGTGACCCGAATATTGGTTTTAAAGAGGAAGCTATTGTTTTTTTCCCTCTTCAAATGGATCGCTCGCGTGTGCTGCTTCCTGTTGCCTTCCCGCCTCTTCCCGCCTCCTCTTTTCTTTACTTCTACGCTTCTCTTCCTTGCCCTTCTGTCTTTCTTTTTCCTTCGCTCCTTCTCTATTCTCTTCTTCGTCCCTTCAACCTTTCTCTATTCTCTTCTTCCTCCCTTTATTCTTATTTTCCCTTCTTCCTTCTCCTCTTTCCCCCTTCTTCCTCCTCCTCTTCACTTTTCTTCCTTCTCTCTCCCCTCCATCTCCCTCCTATCTCCCTTTTTCTCCTCTTTCCCCCTCTTCTTTTTCCTCCTCTTTCTCCCTTCTTCTCTCTCCCCTTCTTCCTCCTCATCCTATCTACGCTTTTTCATCTTCCTCTTCTCCCTTCTTCCTCCTCCTCTCCTCCCTCCCTCTTCCTCATCCTATCTCCCCTTTTTCCTCTCCCCTTTTCTTCCTTATAAGATTCCACATATCACTACAAGGCCTTATACTCCGGTTATTAGACCCCGAAAATCTC
This sequence comes from Penaeus vannamei, assembly GCF_003789085.1. Classification (NCBI taxonomy): domain Eukaryota; kingdom Metazoa; phylum Arthropoda; class Malacostraca; order Decapoda; family Penaeidae; genus Penaeus; species Penaeus vannamei. The sequence continues at coordinate 340,525 of NW_020868685.1, forward strand.
GGCTTGTGAGTACTAAGGCAAATACAGAATTCAATTCAAAATTTTTATGTAATTCTTCCCCTTCTACTCAGTCCCATTCTTCCTCACCCTTCTCCCTCTCTCCTCTCAACCTCCCTCTCTCCTCTCCTTCCTCCGGTACACTCTGTACTCCTCCTCCCTCCGACTCTTCTCCCTTCCTCTTCCCTATTCTCTCATTCTCCTTTCCTCTTCCTCCCTCTTCTCTCTTCTCCCTTCCTCTCCTCCCTCTTCTCTCCTTCTCTCCCCTCCTTCCCTCCTCCTATATCCTTCTCCCTTCCTCTCCCTCCCTCCCCTCTCCTTCCCTAGCCTATCCTTCTCCACTTCCTCTCCCTCCTCTCCTCTTTTCTCCCTTCTCTCTCTCTCCTCTCCTTCTCCTCTCTCTCCTTCCCCACTCCTTTCCTTCTCCCTCTCCTCTCCTTCTCCCTCTCTCTCCTCCCCTTCCTCTATCTCCTTCCTCCCCTCTCCTCGCCTATCTTCTCCCTTCCTCTCCTCCCTCTTCTCTCCTCTCCCCTTCCTCTTCCCTCCCTCTCCTCTCCTTCTCTCCCTTCCTCTCCTATCCGCCCCCCCCCCTTCCTTCCGTAACATACAGGTGAATCAGGGTTTAAAGCGTTCCTCGTGCGTGTCGCATTCCCCCAGGGGAGTTATCTCTGCTCCTTTTCCCATTTTGCCTCCTTCAACTCTTCCCCTGGGAGGCTACCGTGTCCTGGGGGGAAAGTTTCCTGCCCTCCCCTCTGCCTCTCTCTATCTCTTTCTTCTTCTCTTTCTCCCCTCTCCTCTGTCTCTCCTCTGACATCTTCCCCTCCCTCCATCTTCCAATCTTCTCAATCCCCTCCCTCTCCCTCCCCATGTCCCCTTTTCTTGTCTCCACTTCATCCCCGCTTCCTTATCTTTTCTCACCCCGTCTTACCTTCTCCTCCTTCCTTCTTCCCTTCTCCTTCTCCTCCCTCCCTCCCTCCCTCCCCCTTCCCCTCTTCCCCCTCCCTCCTCTCCTCCCTCCTCTCTCCCTCTCTCCCCTTCCCCCTTCCTCCCTCCTCCCTCCTTCACCTTCTTCCCTTCCTCCCTCTTCTCCCTTTTTCTCTCTTTTTCTCTTTTGTTTTGGATGTCAGGCGTGTCATTATGGAGTCTCGTTGCGCGGTCAGGTCTTTTAAGATTCATCGTCGGGTTCATAAGGGTAGGTTAGGTTGTATTATTGATATTGATGCAGCCTGGGATGTTGGGGTAGGTTAGGGGAGGGTGGGGAAGGGGAAGGGGAAGGGAGAGAGGGGCTGGAGAGGAAGGGGAGGGGTGAAATGCGGGATTGAATAGAGAGGGAGAGAGAGGGGGGAAATAGAGAGAGAGAGAGAGAAGGAATTGAGAGGAAGAAATGAGGCAAAGGGGATGAGAATAAAGGAAGGGAAACCAAGAAAGAAAAGAGAGACGGACACACTTACAAGACGTCACAAAAGGAGAGGGTCGCAGGCTCGTAGGTTCGTAAGTAACTTTGGCACTAAGCTATATTCCCCTGGCACTCGGGTGTCAGTCTCCGGATGAGGCGCCAGCATTTACTCCCCCTCTCCCCTATCACCCCTCCCCCACTTTCACCCTCCCCCCTCCTCCCCTTTCATCCCTGCCCTCTGTCGCTCCCTCCCCTCCTCCCCTTTCATTCCCTCCCCCTCCCCCCCTTTCACCCCTCTCCCCCCCTCCCCCTTTCGCCTCCCCTCCCCCTCTTTTACCCCCTCCCTTTCATCCCCTCCCCCCCTTTCCATCCCCTCTCCCCCTCCTTCCTCCCCCTTTCCCCCCTCCCCCTTTCCCCCCTCCTCCTCCATCTCATCCCGCACATGTTCGCATTCTTTGGTTCGGATGGCACGCTCTTAGGCATGCGTCTGGGGTTCTCTTTTGTGGTTAGAATAAAGATCCGTTTGCTCTTTGATTTGTCGTTTGTTTGTTTGGTTGTCAGCGTTTTATCATCTTTGTTTATTTGATGAAGTTGTTTGGTTTTAGGGAGCTGTGTGATTGTTTTTTTTCGCGTTTTGATTTGTTGGTGAGTGTTTTTTTTTGCGTTCGTTTGTTTTTGGTTGGTTGTCAGCGTTTTTATCATCTTTGTTTATTTGATGAAGTTGTTTGGTTTTGGGAGTTGTGTGATTTGTTTTTTCGCGTTTTGATTTGTTGGTGAGTGTTTGTTTGTTTGGTTATCAGCATTTATCATCTTTGTTTATTTGATGAAGTTGTTTGGTTTTGGGGAGCTGTGTCGAATTTGTTTGTTTTTCGCGTTTGGTTTGTTGGTGAGTATTTGTTTTTTTTTGCGTTCGTTTGTTTGTTTGGTTATCAACATTTTAACATCTTTTTTACTGATTGATTAAGTTGTTTGAGTTTTGAAGAGCTGAAGTTTTTTTCGATGAATAAAGAAAATAACTTGGTTTGTCTCTCGGTCTCTTTTTTCCACGGCGAGATGAAGCTTGTGAAGTATAATGGCCGGTACATTACGGCGACCAAGACGAATGGGGAACAGGTGGGGAGGGACGGAGAGAGGGGAGGGAGGGAGAGGAATGGGGAGAAACGAGAGAGAAATGTTAATAAAGGAGGGAGAGGAAAGGGGAGATGAAATGAGGGAGGAAAGAGGAATGGGGAGAAACGGGAGAGGAACTAGATCAGTAATTATGGGAAACGAAAACAAGAGAAGGATGAAGAAAGAGAAACTAGGGAATGATGAAGTCGCAGGAAATTGGAGTATACGATGATAAAGGAATAAAAAAGATAAATTAAAAGAAAAAGAAAAAGAACGCATGATAGTGAAGCAAAAAATTATATATTTGAAGAAAACAAAAAAACAGAAAATCTCACTCAGTGGTTAGGAAGGGGGTGGGGGGTAGGGGTAGACGGGAGGGGTCAAGTTCGTGTTAAAGGCCTCACAGGTGGCATCGGTCGAGGGTCAGAGGTCAAGCCAACGTCGGGAAGGTGTTTATGTTCCTCTCAGGTGGCACCGCGCGTCCCACCTGAGGTCGTAAGGTGCCGGTCGGTCGGGTTTTGTTGGGGGTGGGAGGGTAGGGGGGTAGGGGGCGTCGAGTCATACGGTTACATTTCTTTCCCGTAAAGTTAGGAAATTTCTCGAGTGTATGCGTTTCTTCGTTTTTTTTTTATTCTGTCTACTAGCTTTATTATTATTATTTTATTTTTATCATTCTCATTATTATTGTTATAATTGTTATTCTCATCATTATTATTATTATGTGAATATTTTCTTCCGCCCATTCTTTTATTAATTTATGTACGCGATCTCTATCTGTTTGTTTACATGCCGTTAGACCCGTTATTGCCGTTAGTCTGTCTGCAGGAGGCGGCGATGACCCGAAATGACCCGCGTCGCCCTTGAGAGGTCACAAGGGCGAGACGAGGGTGTCAGAACGAAGGGGAAGGAGCGGGGGTGGGGGGGGGGGTGTCTGCGGGGTCATCCGGCCAAAAGAGCGACACCCACTTGGTTGACCGCGGGTGTTTGTGTCCCGTATTAGGGCCGTTGGGAGGGTGCCAGTGCCAGTCCCCTCTCGCCGTGGGTGCCCGACGTCGCCCGTGATGGATGGAGGAACGCTAAGCACCTTTAGGAGACGGTGGGGGGGGTGGGGGTGGGGGGAGTAGGAGGGAATGCATGTTAGTGAGTGAGTGGGTGGATGGAAGGGAGAGCGGATGAGTGGGTGAGTAAGAGATCAATAGATTGAGAGAGAGAGAGAGAGAGGAGAGGGAGAGAGAGGGGGAGGGAGGGAGAGGAGAGAGAGAGGGGGGGGGGCGAGAAGAGAGAGACGAAGAGAGATAAGAGAGAGAGAGAAAGGAAGACAAGGAGAAAGGGAGGGAGAGATGGAAGAGGCTGAAAAATGCATGTAGACTATACAACAACATATAAAAAGAACTCAAAATGAGAACGGAAGAGGAATGGGAAGCAGAAAGGAACAAATAGACTGAAAGAATGAAATAGCATCCCATATAAATCTCAAAAACCTTCCTAACGGAAATGTATCGTATCCGCCGATAAGAGAATGGTAGATAGCGGCGTGGAAACCAATAGGGATAAATGTGTCGGTGTGTCTCAGTAGATAACGATAGCGGGAAGTTAATAATTGGTCTTGATAAGTATAGAAGTCATTAGAATCGAGGCAGGTGGATGGTGGGCGGCTGGGTGGGGGCCGGGTGGGGGTGGGGTGGGGGCCGGGTAGGGGAAGCCATGGCAGTGCTCACGTGTTTTTACCTCTGTGATGTGATGTAAGGGGCATTCTTACTTACTGAGAGATAAGTATTTGTGTGTGTGAATGTGTGGGTCTTATTTCCTGTCTGGTCTTTTCTGGCTTTCTTTTTCTTTCTTTCCTTCTTTCTCTCTTTCTCCTTTCTCTTCCTCTCTCTCTCTCTCTCTCTCCTCTCCCCCTCTCTCTCTCTCTCTCTCTCTCTCTCTCTCTCTCTCTCTCCTCTCTCTCTCTCTCTCTCTCTCTCTCTCTCTCTCTCTCTCTCTCTCTCTCTCTCTCCCTCTCTCCCTCTCCCTCTCCCTCTCCCTCTCCCTCTCCCTCTCCCTCTCCCTCTGTCTCTCTCCCTCTCAACTTCCCACCTCTCTTTTCCCTCTTTTTCTTGAGGGAATAGACTGACAGCTGTTAATGGAGTGTGAGAGAGGAGATAAGAGATAAGAGGCATTATGGTCCGATGACGATACAAATCATCTGTTATAAAGTTGAATTAGGTTTCATGTCACGTGTATTTCTCTTTTCTTATTTTTTTTCCATGTCTACTTCGTTTTTATTTTTTTATTTTTTTTTTTATTCTTTATTTTTATTATTATTATATTTTCTTTTATTTGCGTGTTCGTTAGTCTTTCTGATGGGTGATGAAAAATAAACAAGAAAAAAAGGAAGAGAACGAGAGAAAATAAGCGAAAACGGGCAAAGAAAACCCGCAGATTGGTGCTCGTGTTTCCAGTCCGGGTCACCCAGATCAGCTTCTTGTGATACAGATGCTGAGGGGGCAAGAAGTCCTCCTCCCCTAAGACGAGTCCGGGCGGTCTTTCTCGCTTTCTTTCTCTTTTTCTCTTTGTCTCTCTTCTGTATGTGTTTTTTTTTTTTTTTTTGGGGGGGGGTTGTATTTCTATTTTCTTTTCTATTTAGCTTTAGTTCTCATTTTTTGTGCTCTTTCCTGTCTTTCTGTCTCTCCACTCTTTCTCTTTATTTCTCTGTCTCTTTCTCTGGTTCTATTTCTTTCTGCTTCTCCGTCTCCCACTGTCACTCCCTCTCTTCCCTCTCTCAGTCCCTCTCCCTCTCCCCTCTCGTACTCCATCTCCCTCTCTCAATCCATCTCCTCCCTTTCCCTCTCCTCTCTCACTCCTCTCCTCTCTCCTCTCCCTCTCTCACTCCTCTCTCACTCCTTTCCCTTTCCCTCTCTCACTCCCTTTCCCTTTCCCTCTCTCACTCCCTCTTCCTTCCCTCTCTCACTCCCTCTCCTCTCGTACTCCTCTCCCTCTCATCCATCTCTCCCTCCTTCTCTCTCTCTCCCTCTCCCTCTCCCTCTCCCTCTCCCTCTCTCACTCCTCTCTCACTCCCTCTCCCTCTCCTTCTCATATGCTCTATCTCTCTTTCTCTCTTTTTGTCTGTCTACCTGTCTATGAGTTATGTATCGCTTTTTCGTCAAGCAAAGAATCAGTATTGATTATAGGCTCCTCAGTGTTCGAAATAAACTACTGATTTTAGGAAATAAATTCTGTTTTATCGATGTTTTTTTATGAATGGTTAAAGGGCTATTGAGACGAGGAAGAGCGAAATAAAGGGAGGTATGAAGGGCATGGAAGATAAGTAAGGCTTGTGAGGAGTTGGGGATTTGTGCACTCAAGCACGAACATGTGCCCCTTCAAGCCCGCGCACGCAGATGTACTCTTGCGCGCGCACACGCACACTGATACACGCATACTGATACACTCACACACACTCACACATCACTCACTCACTCACTCACTCACTCACTCACTCACTCACTCACTCACTCACTCATTCTCTTCTTTCTCTCTCTCTCTCTCCTCTCTCTCTCCTCTCTCTCTCTCTCTCTCTCTCTCTCTCTCCTCTCTCTCTCTCTTCTCTCTCTCTCTCTCTCTCTCTCTCTCTCTCTCTCTCTCATATTTTACGAACAAAATTTGGAAAGCAGATTAGGTTACCGGTACATAATGACCCGATATCGACCGAGCAAACAAAAAGGCAAGGTCAAGAGATGAGTAGTTTCGGAGGCTGCAAGGGGCGGGTACAGGGAGGAGGGTGGGGGGAAGAGGGTGGATGGGGTGGGGGAGGAAGATGGGGGTGGGGGAAAGGTGGAGGAGGTGGAGGATGGGGGGAGGTGGGAGCAGGAGGAGGATGGGGTGGGGGGAGGAAGGTGGAGGAGGTGGATGGGGTGAAGGTGGAGGAGGAGGAGGATGGGGGGTGGTGGACGAGGATGAAAGATGGGGTGGGGGAGGTGGGAGGAGAAGGATGGGGGGAGGTGGGAGGATGGGGATGGAGGGAGTGAGGGAGAGGGAGGAAGAAGAGCAGAAGTTCACTGGCCTTTCATGGGGCGAAGATCTCCCATGCATGACGAGGTATCCTCCCTTACCCTTCGCATTCCCTCTCCTCTCCTCCCTCATCTTCCCTCTCTCTTCTCTTTTCTCCTCTCCTCCTCTCTCTCTCTCTCCCTCTCTCCTCTCTCCTCTCTCCTCTCTCCCCTCTCCCCTCTCTCTACCTCTCCCTCTCCTCCCTCTCTCTCATTTCTTCCCTCTCTCCCCTCTCCCCCCTTCTACCCCACCATCTTTCTCTCTCTCTCTCCTCTCCCCTCTTCCGTTCCCTTCTCCCCCTCTCTCTCTCCCCATCTGGTCATCACCCTGCCTCGCCGGCTGGGCGTTCGGAAAGTGACTTTGCTGACCTCGTTTCAGGTGGGGTTTGATGACTTCTTGTCACGAGTGTTTAGCGTGGCGTAAAACTTTTCTTTTGCCTTTAATATTATCTGTGATTTTCTCTTTACTGTGGTATTTATTATTATTTCTTTTTGTTGGTTTAGTCTTGTGATTTTTTTTCATTATTGTGGCATTTTTTTAGTGTTTTTTTTCTTAGTTCACTCTTATGATTTTATTTTGATTTTTTTCATTACTGTGTTATTTATTAGTGTTTTTTTGTTTACTCTTGTGATTTTATTTGATTTTTTGTTACTGTGGCATTTATTAGTGTTTTTTTTTTGTTTAATCTTATAGCTTTATTTGATTTAATGTTTCATTCCTGTGGCATGTTTTGTTTTTCGTTACTCGTTCTTCTCCACTGATCAGCTCAGTGGAAGGGTCACAGTTGCATAAGGTGCGATATCCTTGCTTCACTGCTTCTTGCACGTGACAATTCATGCACAGCGCACACTCACCTCTTCTCACACACATTTACACAACGAATACGCGCGTGGGTGTGTACCTTTGCGTGTGCGTATGTGTGTGTGATTGTGCTTATGCGGACATCCTTGCATTATGCGTGATCATGTCGGCTAGTAGCTTCATGAGCTTCATTTACGAGCTTTCTACGGCCGTCGGCAAACACGCTTCACGAGGCTTAGAGGCAAGGGGGTTTGTTTACACAGGCGTGTGCGCGGGGCCGTGTGTGTACGCAGGATTTACATCTCGTGTGTATGCATGTGTGTGTGTGTACGTGTGCGGGTGCAGACGCATAACCAGGCGTGCGTGACACTTCCTGCATACTTTGTGATCTTTTATTATTCTCTCATTGTTTAGGCAGACGTGTAGAACACCCCTCCTGCCCTCGGCTCCCTTGTGCTGTGATTCACCCCAAAGCCATTTTCGTATGTGTGTGGTTAGAGAGGGAGAGGGAGAGAGAGAGAGAGAGAGAGAGAGAGAAAGAGAAAGAGAAAGAGAAAGGAGAGAAGAGAGAGGAGGAGAGGAGAGAGAGAGAGAGAGAGAGAGAGAGAGAGAGAGAGAGAGAGAGAGAGAGAGAGAGAGAGAGAGAGAGAGAGAGAGAGAGAGAGAGAGAGAGAGAGAGAGAGAGAGAGAGAGAGAGGGGGGGGCGGGAAGGGAGAGGGAGGGAGAGAGAGAGAGAGGGGGAGGGAGAGAGAGAAAGAGGGAAAGAGAGAGAGAGAGAGAGAATATCCACGTCGTGCGTGTGTGCGCGTGCATGCAAGCTTGCCATACGTTCGTGTTTAGTATCCGTATGCTCGTAAGCCCGTGCGCCGCAGTCTCAACACCTCCACCGCATGGCTTATGAGAAGGTGGAGCTATTTTGGCGACCGGGCAACAGCTGTCATGGGGAACAGTGATTTTTGCCACTGGTTTACGTCGACTCGCCCAGGTAACCCGCGTTTCGTTGGCTCCTCGCGCGCTCTGGCTGTCGTTTGGAATCTGTTTAGCCGATCGCCCGGTGCCTGGTGTGTCGCCTGGGGTTGGGGTCGGCGGCTCGGGGCTGTCGGGTTTAAGTTCGGAGAGTGTGTGGTTTTCTGTGCGTTATGTACGTTGTGTGCGTGTCGTGTGTGGGTTGTTGTTGTATGTGTATGTGTGTGTGTGTGTGTGTGTGGTGTGTATATATGTGGTGGGTGGGTGTGGGTGTGGGTGTGGGGTGTGGGTGTGGGGTGGGTGGGTGGGTGGGTGGGTGGGTGTATTGTGTAGTTGTGCACTGCTCTTTGCATGATTATTGTGCTGCATTAAATGTTTGCATTTCTTGTTTTCTGTCTTAATTAAGATGGTCTCCACACTGCGCACTTGTTTTCATCACCTCGAATTAGTTTATGCACTTCATTATTTTTCCCTCGAAAGCCATTATAATACATTTAGACGACTTTCCGCATCTGTTTTAGCAGCTGACGCAAGTACATCACTCCCCCCCCCCCCTCGCCCCGGCACTTGTTTCTCTCGCTGTCACTTCGGTCGCCGCTGCGTTGTCAACACTCACTGCCCTCTGTTTCCCTCTGCTGTTTGTCTTTGCACACACACTTACACGCATATGCAAACGCGCACACTCGTGTACACGTGTATGTATTTGCACACGCATAGACACATGCAACTATACATATACACACACATGCACCCATAGTAATTCATACATCATACAAAACATGCATACAACACATACATACATAGATACAAACTACATACATGCATACATACATACACATGCATACATACATACATGCATGACACATACATACAAGTGGCCATAACATACATACATACATACATACATTACATACACATACATACATACATAATGACACATACAGCACCACACACACGATACACACAAAACCTCCTACACGCACATTTATAAATATGCACATAGAAACATATGTCAACTTGGTCCAGCATTAAATTTTAACTTCTTTCCACTCGCTCTCACACACGTCTCCCATTTCCCTTCACAAATAGGACCTAATGTAATTATCTTTTGGTTTTATCTTTTATCGTCCATTTCTATTTAGAGAGCACGGTTTTCCGCCCATTTTTTTCTGTCACGCCCACCGAAGCACATTTATGGCATGCATTAAATATAAAGAGTATTTTCCCCCTTTTTGAAAAAAAATATATGAATAAAGGAAGGAAAAGGAGCATTCCACTTTGCCGCATCTCTGTAACGTAATTTGCATAATCTTCATTAAAACATTTTTTTTGGAGAGATTCTATTCATGACTTCTGACGGAAGAGAAGGGGAAGGGAAGGAGAGGAAGAGAAGGACAAGAGATGATATGAAATTTGAAAGGAGGCATTCAGAAAATCAGAGAAAGAAAGGGAGAGGGGGAAAGAGAGAAAGAAAGAAAGAAAGAAAGAAAGAAAGGGAGAGAGAGAGAGAGCGAGAAGGGAGAGAAGGAGAGAGAGAGAAAATCAATGATAAGACGGATATTATTTCAGAAGAATATAGGATTGGAAGAATATTACATATGATGAAAATATCTAAAGAGAGGAGTAAGAGGAAGGGGAGAGGGACTGCCAAAAAGAGAAGAAAGGAAGAGAGGAAGGAGGAGGAGGAGTGGGAGAGGGACTGCCAAAAAGAGAAGAAAGGAAGAGAGGAAGAGGAGGAGGAGGGGAGAGGACTGCAGAAAGAGAAGAAAGGAAGAGAGGAAGGAGGAGGAGGAGGAGGAGAGAATGAGCGAGAGAGAAGGAGGGGGAGAATGAGAGGGAGAGGGAGAGGTGGAGGGGTTAAGGGGCGAGCAAGTGGAACTGCTCAAAACTAAGTCCTTCTTGTGAGAATAGATTAGTAGGTTGGGTCGTCTTTGGGCTTGCAGGATTTTAAGTACGGCGGGATTTACGAGGGACGCAACCACCTTTGGAATGCCGGCCAAAAATTACCTGCGAGCGAGTCTATGGTTGTCTGTTTGAGAGAGGGAGAGAGGAAGGGAGGAGAGAGAGGGTAAGAGGGGGAAGGAGAGGGGGAGGTAAGAGGGAGAGCGAGAGGGAGGGGGAGGGGAGGGAGGAGAGGTAAGAGGAGGAGGAGATGGAAAGAGCAACAGCCAGAGAGAGGAGAGCGAGGAGGACGAAGAGGAGAAGAGAGAGAGAGAGAGAGAGAGAGAGAGAGAGAGAGAGAGAGAGAAGAGAGAGAGAGAGAGAGAGAGAGAGAGAGAGAGAGAGAGAGATAGAGAGAGAGGAAGGAGAGAGAGAAAGAGAGGAGAGAAAGAGAGAGAGAGAGAAGAGAGAGAGGAGAGAGAGAGAGAGAGAGAGAGAGAGAGGAGAGAGAGAGAGAGAGAGAGAGAGAGAGAGAAGACGGAGAGAGAGATGAGAGGAGAGAAGGATTGCGAGGTCTTAGCAACTGGCGGTGGCTGAGAAACGCCGGACCTGAAGAAGGAAGATGAAGGGCTTTAATTTATCAGTGGAAGGGGAAGGGGAGACTTTTCCGAGGTAATATGAGGTGTTTATTAGCGGAGGGAGCGGAACGAGGCCCGTCCATCACGCGCGCACACTGACTACGCGTGCTTGGGGCATCGGGTCGGGGTAGAGTGAGGCGGGATAAGAGAGGTAGATAGATTGATAGTAGATATATAGATAGATAGATGTTGATGGATTGAAAGCTAGATGTTTGATAGTTGAAATTTATAGATGGATATATAGTGTTGGATTTAAAGAAAGATGGATATAGTGTTGGATTTAAAGAGAAATAGATAGATAGATAGTGTTGGATATTAAAGGATAGATAGATGGATTTATAGAGCATAGTGTAGATTGGATTTAAAGAAATAGATAGATGGATGGATAGATAGTGTTGGATTTAAAGAAATAGATAGATAGATAGTGTTGGATTTAAAGAAATAGATAGATATATATATATAAGTGTTGGATTAAAGAATAGATAGATAGGTGTTGGATTTAAAGATAGATAGATAGTGTTGGATTTAAAGAAAATAGATACAGGATTTAAAGAAATAGATAGATAAAACAAGTACAAGACAAACGCGCAGGAAGATAGATGAAAGGAAATGAAGGGCCAACGGATAACCGTGCGGCGTGGCAAACGGCGCTTTTAACAGTATCGCGCATTGCTTGCCGACTTTCCGACACAAGGTCACGATCTAGGTCTTACACCGTGAGAAAGCACGAAGAGGCGCCGCAGGTGACTGGTTTCCCCGGGTCGGTGCGCCCGGCGGGAGGATATCAGTCCAGTCCAGGCGGGCCGGCGCGAGGGCGGGATGTGTAGGCGTCTTGTGGTCGTCGGGTGACCAGCAGGGTGGGCGGGTCGCGGGTGGTCGGGACGTTCGTTGTGCGGGAGAGCGTTTGGGGTTAGAAAGAGACGAGTCAAGGGCTAGGCGTCGGGGGGGCGGCATATAGTCGCCGTATGCACGTGGGCGGTAGCGTCTGCGGTTTTGTCGTAACGACACCCCGCGAAAGCACAAAAGGCACTATGCGTCATTTGAGCACAGTCCCGCGCCGCTCGGTAAATGGCCCGATGCCCTGGGCGGTGCGGATAGGCGTTTCAGTCGACGTTTCCGCTTTTATTGAGACGTCTCGGCGGTTGACTTGCCTGAGCCGCCGGTGTCGGGGTTTCTGTGGCGCTGTCTCGGTTTTTTGGGTTGTCGTGTTTTTGGTTTTTTTTGGGGTTTGTAATTCTTGCAGTTTAGGTCTAGTATTATTTAAAGCGAGGGAACGAGGTTAATTAGGATGATGAATCTTATTTTGCACATACGGAAAGATTGTCAGGGTCATGGGGGATGGTGCAGAGCATACCTGGAGTTCGTAAACATATCCCCAGTAGCTATATACAGAACTATCGTACAACAGTTTTCTCCTCTCTCTCTCCTCTCTCTCTGCTGCTCTCTCTCTCTCTCGTACTCGTCTCTCGTCTCGTCTCTCTTTAATCTACGTCTCACTCCTCTTCGTTCTCTCTCATTCGTGTGCGTCTCTCCTCTCTTATTCTGTCGGCTCTCGTCGTCTAACCTCTCGCCAGTCTGGAATTCAGGGGTCGGAACCATTGAATTCCTTTCGCCTTCTCCTAAGAGGCCAGTTGTCACCTTCGTCGCTCGTTCGTCGAGTCCCTCTTCTCGGTGTCCCTCTCTCAGCCTCTCTCCCCCTGCTAGGTGTCCCTCTCGTCTCGATTCTCCCGGCTCCCTCCTCTTCCCTCCCTCCCTCCCCCTCTCATGGAATGGATTAGATGTAGATTGGTAGTCAAATTGAATTTAGATGGAAGTAGAATATAGTTTAGCACGTCGAGATATATCGATGAATTGGATGTGAGAGATACGTTTGGCGAATTACGTATAGAGACGCACATACAGCTCTAGACATGGACGATACTTCAGTCTGTAGTCGTGATATGTATGTATGTAGAAAGCGGACTGTTAGGATATATAATGAGCGGTGTGTGGGTGCCGGGGACGGAGGTTGAGGGAGGTGGGGCGTTGGCCTATGTTGATCTCGCTTGGGATAAAGAGGGGGCGCTTTTTCCTATGTATTTATGCATAGGAAATTTTTGGCCATCACGGTATGCTTGTATGGCTTGCTGCTCTTGTTTGGTTGTTTTTGTACGTGTTTAATATAGGCCCTTTTTTGTACGTGTGTGGTGAGTAAGAAGAGGGGAGGGCAAGTGGGTAGAGAGAGGGAAGGGGGAGGAGGAGAAGAAGTAGAAGGATGAGGGAGGAGCGAAGGAGAGGAGGAGAGAAGAAGAAGAAGGAGCGAGAGAGAGGGGGATATGGTAATTAGGCTTTTGTTTGTCTTCCGTTTAAGCCGGAACAAGCAGGCTTATCATCGTCGGAAGGAGCTGTGGCATAGGCCTATATGAGTGAGTAACGAGGAAGGCAAGAGTGGGTTGCCTTCCTCCCTCATCTCAAGCTAAGGTCACACTAGCCTTCAACTGTCCTGGGATCCTCTAGACAGCCCTCCGTCGTCGCCGAGTCTGGCCGCAGCCACAGCTTTGAATGAGCGTTTTGATCGCTGCGTCAAGTCGCTTTTGATCGCTCCGAAGCTGACCTGATTTCGGCGTAGGCTTGGTGCTAGCGGGAATCTCGCCGAAGTATAAGGAGGAGACTTAGTGTTGATGCCTGTGTTTGACCTCCCCTGGACGTTGTTTTTCGGCGAGGACATGGGCTAAGGGTATCGCCGCCAGGAATACAGCGAAAGACTCTAGTGTGGACCTTAAGGCTTTCAAATCAAACATAAGCATAGGTCTTGTTAGAGTTCAAACAACGAGGGTGCCGCTTTTAAAGCGGAGGTTAAGCCAGAGAGGCTTACCTACACCTGCCTAGCGCGGTGAGTAATTGAAGACGTGGGAGTACAGAGCGGCTGGAAAAAGGCTCGTGAATCGGGGAGGCGCGGGGGGAGTGGAGGGGAGGGAGGGGAGGGTAGGGGAGGGTACTAAGGGGCCGGTAGGGGGGGGGGGATAACAAGGGAGATGGGGGGGGAGGCGGGATTTGGAGGTAGGGAGTTGTGTTAGGGGAGGTAGAAGGGGAGGGGGGGGGGGGGGGGGGGGGGGGCATGAGGGCCACCCCCCAGCTAAGGCCGCCCGCCCGGGGTATCGATCGCGGCACTACGGCGCCTTGAGGGGGGTCCAAGGGCTTTCTCCCCCCTTCCTTCCCGTCCTTTCATCTCTCGCCGGATGGTGCCCTTCGTCGCCAGAAAGGTCTTGTCCTTCCTCCCCCGCTTCCATCCTTATCTTCCTCCCATCTTTTCTTTCTCCGCCTTTCTCCCTCATCCTCTTCCTCTTCTCGTCCTCTCCGCCACCACTCATACCCTCCGCCTCCTCCTCCTCCTCCTCCTCTTCCTCCTCTCCTCCTTCCTCACTCCTTTCCTCCTCCTCCTCCCCTCCTCTCCTCTCCTCGTCTCCCCCTCGTCCACCTCATCTTCCTGCACCTCCTCGTCTCTCTCCTTATCTCTTCCTTCTTCTCTTGCCATTTTTTCTCTTGTTTTTTTTTTTCTTCCCCCTCTCATCCATTCCAGTCATCACCATCATTTACCATGCATCCACGGCTTGTTTTCAAATATCATCGACCATTCTGCCAATCATCATCATTTTTCAAATCATCATCAATATCATGCATCCATCATCATCATCAATCATCATCATATCATCATCATCATCATCATCAATCATCATCATCATCAATCATCATACTACCAATCGTCGCATCCGAAATTCGCTTCCTTGTTAGCATTATTCTGATATAGTATTCCTGTTTATACCTTTATTTCTCCTCCTTCCTTCTTTTTCCGAGTTAATTAAATTCCATCTCTCATTTGCTCTCTTCCCTCGTTTCCCTTCATCAGCTTCATGCTGTTCTTCCATTTATAGCTTTCATACCGTTATTGCTTGGCCCCTCTTTTCATCGGGCTCTGTCATTATTCTCTGTTCTGCTCTTTTTCCTTTTTTCTCTTTATCGCCATTCCTCTTTGTATGTCTTCGTGTTCATCAGCGTCTGTTCTCGTCCCTTTTGCCCTTCGATGTGTTTTCTTGTTTTCTTGTCGT
>NW_020868685.1:404049-406465 GCF_003789085.1 Penaeus vannamei
TGTATATGTTTGTGTGTGTACGTGTGTGTGTGTGTGTGTGTGTGTGTGTGTGTGTGTGTGTGTGTGTGTGTGTGTGTGTGCATAAGCGCTCATGTGCGTGTGCATACGTATAAATGAGTGCGTATTAGAGTTGGAAAAACATGTTTTACTGTTTTGATCAAAGACTCAAATCATTTTCAGATGGATTTATATGGCTTTCCCTTTCTGAAAACCCAGTACAGACAATTTTGAAATAAAACCAACTTGTCCTTCAGTGCCACTTCAGTTAAGAACATACATGTGTGTGTCTATAGGTGTATATGTTTGTGTGTGTATGTGTGTGTGTGTGTATGTGTGTGTGTGTGTGTGTGTGTGTGGTGTGTGTGTGTGTGTGTGTGTGTGTGTGTGTGTGTGCGCGCGCGTGTAAACAAAAAGAAACACCAATAGAAATGAAGAATTAATGGAAAGCAAGAACGGAATATCGGAACGTAGCGGATTAAACCGAAGAAGCCGAATGAAATGTGGAACAATATTATTTCAGCTAATATTATTTCAGTCTGTGATAGGACAGTGCCTAAGAGTGCCGTGACTCTGGAGAAGGCAGCATAAGTCGGTGGCTGGATAGGTCTTCAGGGACGGCTGTAAACAGCGAGAAGAAAAAAATGATGTTTTGATGTCTGACATGGAAAGAAAATAGACTGTTTTTGCCAATTTGATGACGTCAAACTTTAAGAAAAAAAAAATAGCCAAGAAATTACTTATTTTGATATGTTATCTAGATAATTAAAATCTAGATAACATATATATAAAGACTCGAAGGCAGAATCCTTTCAAAAACAACAAAATAAAGAAATACCTTTACAAAAAGTGGTTTTCAATCTTGTGGCAATTTTCATCTCTGTTTTATAATATTCATGGATACTTGTTTGGGTTTAAGCTCTACCTAACTGAGAGCATTTATATTATAAATTACCTGTTGTCAAGGCTTCATTTTGGTATTCCAATACTCTATCCGATACATATCGTCGGCATTTTAAAACATTATTCGCTTAATCTACCTGATCTGGCACATGCAAATAAGACAGACAGACACAGGCCAATGGTAGAGGCAGAGAGAAAGAGGGAGGGAGGGAGGTGCAGAGAGAGAGAGAGAGAGAGTGCACGAATGAGCTGTGAGAGAGTGAGAGAGAGGGGGGGCGAGCGATTTATATATATATATATATATATATATATATATATATATATATATATATATATGTATATACACACACACACACACACACACACACACACACACACACACACACACACACACTGCGAATGCAACGTAGGCTTCAAAGAAAAGAAATCAAGAATATTTACACGCTCGTATGTATTATTTGACTAATACTTGAACAACTGATAACGTTCATGCTTTAATCTTAACAAACGCGAACAAACTCTTACTGAAAGTGCACCTTACAATCGGTCAAAACTGTTTCGGATTAAGTCTCGAACATCCGCTTAACACCACACTTTTTGTATAGAGTAAGACCGATTCGAAGCTTCAGTTCATAACATGACCTTTATCCGCTACTGTGCACGCTATAAAATATATGTTCGCCTGCATAATACTGAAACACAATTCTAGTAAAAGTACACAATTTGATAATCAAATGGTTAAGTCTTTACATGAGAAAAATCTGATATAAAAAGGGCAGTGGATAGTTCGTGTTATAGTAAATCAAATTCGTTATGATATGATTAAGAAAGAATATCGTAAGCAGAGAGAGGGGGAGAGAGAGAGAGAGAGAGAGAGAGAGAGAGAGAGAGAGAGAGAGAGAGAGAGAGAGAGAGAGAGAGAGAGAGAGAGAGAAGAGAAGAAAGAGATAGAGATAGAGAGAGAAAAGGAGAGAGGTTTAGACTGATGGATAAATACACAGATTTTCAATGACTCATATTAAATCAAGTAGTGTGATTGTTATGTGCTTAATTTTTGAAATGTACACAATATTACATAAAACGTGTCCAGTGTACTAAAATCAGCACCACTCAGTACTGAAGAGTAAATGAAGTGCTTTTGCCTTTATACATGTCGACCAACCGACGGCCATTAGTGAATGCTACTTATTAATAATTTTACGTTAGCAAAGCTTGTAGGCATCGTGATCTAGTACGTATTTATGGAGTACTCGATTTGATATATGATCAGATTCTGTAAAAAAAAAAAAAAAAAAAAAAAAAAAAAAAAAAAAAAAAAAAAAAAAAATTATTGATTTTTTTTTTTTTTTTTTATCAGTGGAATGTAATTACGAGTCGAACGAATACTACTGAAATGAACAATCGAGTGTTGGGAAAAAGTACTTCACACACAATACACATCAAGCAAGAGTACCACACGCATACACACACGCACACACACACACCACACACACACACACACACACATGCACACACA
>NW_020868685.1:412015-414515 GCF_003789085.1 Penaeus vannamei
GAGAGAGCAAGAGAAAAGGGGAAGAAGAGAGAAAAGAAACGAACAGGGAGAGAAAGAGAAAGAAAGAAGAGAGAGAGAAGAGGTCAGTAAATTGATACGAAAGCAATCATTTAACCTCCTCAGTTAATTGCTTTCCTCATCATTTGGCTCTTCCCTTTCTATTTACCCTTTTCGTCTCTCTGAGGCCTCTCCCTCACATCCATCTTCCTCTTCTTCCCCCACCCGACTCTCCTTCCTCTCCCCAATCTTACTCTCTTGATCCACCCTTCTTCCTCTCCTATTCGCAACCCTGCTCCTTTTCTCCTCTCCCCGCCCCCCCCTTCTCCTCCTCCCCTCAGTTCCTTTCCTCTCCCAACGACCATCCCCTTTCTCTCCTCTGCCTCCATTCCTCTCTCTCCCCCTCCCCATCACTGTCGCCACTCTCCCACCCCTCTCTCCTTTCCCTCCCTATCCTCACATTCCTCCCTTTCCCCTTTCGCTTCCCCTCCACTCTTTCCTTTGCCCTCCCTATCCTCACCCCTCTCTTCCCTACCTCTCCCTACCCTTCAATTCTTTCCTCTCCCTTATTTTCTCTCCTCTCTCTTCTACCTCTTTCCTTCCTCTCTTTTCGCCTCCGCCTCTCCTCCTTTCTCCTCTACTCTCTTCCTTCCTCTCCTCCACCTCCCCTCTCATCCTCTCCCTTCAATTCCCCTCCCCTATCTCTCTCTTCTTACTCCTTCCTTCCCTCTCCCTCCACACTGTCCTCCTCTCCTTTTCCCAACTCCTCCCCTCTTCCCCTCCCCCCTCCCTCTCCCTTCCACGCCCTCCCCCTCGTCTTCTACTCCCTTCCTTCCTCTCCCTCCACGCTCTCCTCCTCTCCTGTCCCACTCCTCCGCCTCTTCCCCTTCCCCCTCCCTCTCCCTTCCACCCCTCCCCCTCTCAATTCTACTCCTTCCTTCCTCTCCCCTCCACCTCCCTCTCCTCCTCCTCTCTCCTCCTCTTTTCCTTCCTCTCCTTCACCTCCCTCTCCTCTTTCTTCCTCTCACCTCCACCTCCCTCTTCCTCCTCATCCCTTCACCTCCCCTCCTGCTCTCTCTACTCTTTCCTTCCTCTCCTCCACCTCCGCTTCACTCCCTCTCCTCCTCTCTCCTCCCCTCTTCCCTCCCCCTCCCCCCTCCCCTCCCTTCCACCTCTAAACGCGTAGGATATCGAAACGGTTCCATCAGATTTCTTAACTCATAATAATTCAACGGGCTCCCTTCTATCCTCGCCCCTTCCCTCCCCCCCCTCCCCCCCTCCCCCTTCCCTCGGGTTCAATGGCACGCCCCCCCCCCACTCCCACCCGCATCCGCCTATCCGGCTGTGGTAAAGATGGGGTAGCAGTCGGGATGTAGACTGTGTTTGTTGGTTTTGGTTGTTTTGTGTGTGGGATTGCGTGGTGTGTTTTGTGTGGGATTTCGTGTGTTGTTTGTGTGTGTGTGTGTGTGTTTTATGAGAGGGTGAGTTTGTGTGTGTGTGTGTGCTGTGTGAGTTGTGGGATTGCGTGTGTGTTTGTGTGTTTATGAGAGGGTGAGTTTGTTTGTGTGTGTGTGTGTGGGATTGCGTGTGTGTTGGTGTGTTATGTTTAAGAATGGGTGAGTTTGATGTGTTTTTTGTGCGTCCTATGTGATTGGGTATGGCTGTATGTTGTGTTTTTGTGCTGTTTCTTTATGTGCGTGTGTGTGTTTGTGTTTAGGTATAGTGTATAATGTGTGTGTAATTTTTTGCGTTTTTGTGTGGTGTATGTTCGTGTGCGTGTGTGTGCGTGTCGGTGTGAGTGTTGTATAAGTGGTGTATATGTGGTATGGTGCGAATATGTGTGTAACGTGGCGTGTATGTCTAAGCTTATACATGCATGAGTTCACGTATCTGCACTTCGTCCCCACCCTCCTCCCTCCCCTGCCCTTCCCTTCCCCTCCCTCTCCTCCTTCCGCTCCCTCCCTCCGCCTCCCTCCCTCCCTCCCTTCCCCCCTCCCCTCTCCCACCCCCTGCTCCTCTCCTCTCCTCCCTGCTCCTCCCTTCCCCTCTCCCTCTCCTCCCTCCCTCCCCTCCCCTCCCTTGGCCTCCTCCCCTCCTCCTCCCTCTCCTCCCCTCGGCCCTCCCCTCCCCTCGTCCTCCCCTCCCTTCCCCTCCCCTCCCCTCCCTCCTCCTCTTCTCTTCTCCCCTCTCCTCCCCTTCCTTCGGCCCTCACCTCTCCTCTCCTCCCTCCGCCTCCCTCTCCTCCCTTCCCCTCCCCTCCTCCTCCCCTCCCCTCCTCCCTCCCCTCCCTTACTCCCCTCCCCTCCTTCCCCTCTCCGTCTCCTCCCCTCCTTCCCCTCCCTCCCTCCCCTCCCTCCCTCCCCTCCTCTCCCCTCCCCTCTCCTCTCCTCCTCTCCTCCCTTCCCACTCCCTCTCCTCCCTTCCCCTCCCTCCCCTCCCTTGCCCTCCTTCCCCTCCCCCCCTCCCTCCACCCTCTCCTCCCCTCTCCTCTTCTCCCCTCCCC
>NW_020868685.1:429515-432015 GCF_003789085.1 Penaeus vannamei
ACAATACTTAATACTTAATAAGGACAAGTAAGTTGCCTCATGAACTTAAACTTAAAATGTTATCAATTCCTCCTTATCAAAACGAGTAAAAATATAGTTTATCTTCTTATTCTCTTTCTTTATTTATCAGTGGGTATACTGTATGGAAACGTGTTCGTTATCCAAAAAAAGACAGCAATGGATTTGTTTTAGTTATAATTACTTCCACTACAAGTACTAGTACGGCAATGATGTTATTTTTGCTTATACGGTTTTTACTAATATCATTATTACTATCAAACGTCATTTTTATTACTGCTACCACTACTACTGTTGCCACTGCCATCACGATCATTAATATTATCATTATCATTATCATCATCATTATTGTCATCTTAATTATATTTATTGATAATATTACTACTACTAATGCTGTCTACTTCTATTTCTACAACTACTACTACTACTACTAATAATAATAATAGTAATAATAATAAAAATAATAGTTATAATAATAAAATTGATAATAATAATGATAATGATAATAATAATAATAATGATAATAATAATAATAACAATTATGACATTTATAATAATAGTAATGATAATAACAATAATAATAATGATAATAAATAAAAGGGTAATGATGACAACATTTTTAATGATCACAAGCGAAATATTCTTTCATCTCATGATACCTTTCTGGCAATCAAATTCTATTATAAGATTATATTGCAACGAAAGTCCAACCTCGATAACGCGACCGTTCATATCCAGTTATTTTTTATTTTCTCTGCGACTCATATGTGGCATGATGTGCAATAAGTCGTAATTTTCAACAAAAGAATTATTCATATCAATCATTATCGCTTGTAACTATGTAAAGGTCAAACGGTCGACGGAGCAGTAAGTCAGTAAGGAATAAAGTGAAATGAAATGAGACTGGCTATACAAAATGCAGATGAAGAGGAAAACTTATTGTCCGGTAAGAGAGGGGGAGCAAGAGAGAGAGGTAGGGAGGAGGGAGGGAGGGAGGGAGGGAAGGGAAGGGAGGGAAAAGGAGGGAGAGAGGGAGGGAGGAAGGAGGGAGGAGAGAGAGAGAGAGAGAAAGATGGAATGAAAATGTGATTGGAGGGAGAGAGAGAGAGAGAGAGAGAGAGAGAGAGAGAGGGAGGGAGGGAGGGAGGGAGGGAGGGAGGGAGGGAGGAGGAGGGAGGGAGGAGAGAGAGAGAGAGAGAGAGAAAGATGGAATGAAAATGTGATTGTGCGTGCATGGTGCGTATGGCCGTATCTATTTTGTATGTAAATGCAGTATGTAAATGGCTTCATCAGCTGATTTTTAATATATACATAAAATTCAGTATCCCCCTCAGCTTTTAAGGAGATTATTCATTTGTTTTTAAATTATTGGAAACCTTTATTCACACACTACATGCACTTCATATTTAAGGATAAATCTAACTCAGGGAATCTTTAAAATTGTCTCAAGAATATCTCTTTACACCAGACGGTTAACATTAGACAATCTACATTATTTGTTCCCACTTCATTCTCTTATCCGCCCTATCTCTTTGTTTTCGCCCAACCACTTCGCCCCCTTTGTATTATTCGCCCAACCACTTTCTCTTATTCGCCCACCATATCGCATGTAAGGGCAAATGTTCATTCCATTTGAGGAATTACTTTTTCGATTTAATTGTTTCATTTCAACACTGACCTTTCTGATCCTGACACGCTTTCAAGTCTCATTTCATTATACCTTAATAATATTTCGCTCCTGACTCGATTATGTAATTACATCTGTCAACAACTCAGATTAAGTCAACCCAGATAAATTGAAATCGCATAAATGCAGACCTGAAATTTTATTCATCGCATATCTAGTCTCCAGTGCATGTGCCATTATTCCACTTCCAATAAAGCCATTGCCAGTATATCTCGTACTCTATTTAATCTATTTTCATGTTTATCATAATCTTTACGTAAAATATTCCTTCCTTTTCATAACGTACATCGGCTCCCTCACACCGTCGACTCACAAGGTCCTGGAAAAAGAAATACACAGCCTGGATTCTGCTGCCTTTGTTTCTCTCACTGTTTCATGTACTGTTTCGTCAAGTTTCAGACGCTCTCTGCAGGTTTCTCATATCATGTGGTATATTCAATTTCTCTTTCGCTAAAAGGACAGTTTGATCATCTTTTAATTCCTATTATATAAGGATTAATCACTGTGCACCGTAATTAATGAAGTTGTAAATACAGAATATGTAACGGGATATGAAGATAAAATGTGAAGACATGGAGGAAAAAATAGGAATATGAGAATGGAAAGGGAGAGATATAGAGAAAGAAAATCAATAGAACAAAAAACAATAGGGCAGACACAAGGAGACTGTTAGACGAAATAAATCAACAAAATGTTATTTGATATCTCTAGAAAAGTGCAATTAGTGAGCAGACCCAAACATAACAACGTTCATGATTCAACGGTTGCATTGCACTTTCCTTCAACTTCATTCAG
>NW_020868685.1:437015-439515 GCF_003789085.1 Penaeus vannamei
CAAAGTCAAGGGCACAGTATCTCTTTAAGCCGCATCGCAAGTGCCCTTTCGAGAGCGGGAGAGTTCTTAGCCTTTTACCTGAGATGAAGCGTCTCGGCGGAACCTCCTTCTAAGACTACGAGAAGATGGTTTCATTGCGCTTGGAGGTTCCTCAGAATTTGCCTTAAGACGTAAGAGGTTTTGGAGGATGGGTCACGGAGACGGGAGGATGGGCGTCTTGGAGGCTTTCCGGGCGGAGAATGGGCGGGAGGGAATGCAGGGATGAGGAGGGTGTGTGGTGGGTTGGGGAAGTCTTGGTCCCATCCTTTCTCTCTCGTTCTGTAGTCCTTTCTTTCTTTGTCTCTGTTTGTCTGTATGAAAATCTCGCTGTCTCTGGTTTTGACTCTCTCTCTCTCTCTCTAACTCTTTCCTTCTCTCTCTCTCTCTCTCTCTCTCTCTCTCTCTCTCTCTGACTTTGACTCTCCTCTCTCTCTCTCTAACTCTCTCTCTCTGCGTCACAAAATCGATAAAGGTATTTTTGTTACTTTTTTCTTGTTTAATGGATTTGGTAGTTGCTGACCCATGATAATTTTCGATGATATTTTTTATTTTTTTCTGTTTTTCTTCAGTTGTCATAGAAACCAGGGGGTAAACGGGAAGACCGTCTTTTGATTAAATCCTTTGATGTGTTTAACAGAAAAGAAAATGTCAAAAGTTTAAGCCAAATGACTTTTTAATAGAAATATGACTTTTTTTTTTATCTAAACGTATTTTTCACCGACACACACAAATGTTTCTAGGTCGCTTTCCTTTCCTTGATGCAGTGTTTCTTTGTACAGTTACTGCTGGTATATTGACAAAATATATTCTAGAGTAACAGACAGTTAGTCGAAACCAAGAGGTAATACGTAAAAGGATTTTGTAGGTTTGCCGAGTCGCGAAGGGATGTTGTGGTAAAATGAAGCTAATGTCAGTAAGAAATGTTCAGGAAGCAAATGCAACATATTATTAGAGTGATAATAATGTTCTGTTTATGCAGACCATCATTATTATTATTTTTTTTTTTTTTTGTAGATTAATTTGTTCTTATATACCCTTTATATATGATGCACAAAGTAAAAAGTAATAATGGACTGCCTAACATCGACAGGATTTTAGCAACACGCAAGCTCTCTCTTTGGGAATATTCTCCGTGTACAGGCACTACTGAAAGCCCCTACAATTGTTCCGACAATTGTAGTTTATTCCAACTACTGGTCGAGTAGAAGACGAAAGTGCATATTGATCTGTCACCTTCTCCTACTCCTGCCTNAGAGAGAGAGAGTAGAAGGAGGAGGAGAGTGAGAGGAGGGAGAAAGAGGAACAGACAAGCAACATTTAGACAGCTAAACAGATAGACAGAAGAGAAAAAACAGGACAGACAAAGAAACGGATTAAACAGGATAGAGAGAATACAAAAAAAAAAAACATCCCGTATTCTTTACTCGCCTTTCTTCCCCCTTTCTCTTCCTAACACATAAAACACATACACTCGTAATATTCATGCTTTGATTGTTAATAAAATATTGATTGTTTTTTAAATCATTACTTATAAGAGGCATTATTTGTTGATAAAACTCTAAACGTTCTAAACATTTCAACATTTTCATCCCACAAGGTATTTCCACTTAATGACCTTAATGGTTGACGAGGCAGATAATTTTTTAAAAATCAAATCAATCCCAACTAACAAACCCCATTAGTAAATAATTCCATGTATTTGTTTTCCCTAAATATTAACATTTCGCCCCCGCTTTGTATTTCGACCCGCGGGACAGAGGCTTATAATGAAATGTTGTGAATGAAATGTTTATGAATGGCATGAAAGAGTAATAAGCTTCGAGGTCGCGCATTTGCAACCTAGAAATATGAATGCATTTTGAGTGGGTCGGCTGTAAGGAGGAGGCGTGTTAAAAGAAGAGAAAAGAAGAAGAACGAAAGGTGAGAGAGAGCTTCATAGTGAGAGACCGAAAGAGAATTGGTGTGAGTGATATATATGAGAGAGAGAGGAGAGAGAGAGAGAAGACGAGAGAGAGAGAGACACGTGTGTGTGCGTGTGTGTGTGTGTGTGTGTGTGTGTTGTTGTGTTTGTGTTTGTATGTGTTTGTGTTTGTGTGTGTGTTTGTGTTTGTTGTTGTGTGTGTGTGGTGTGTGTGCGTGTTTGCGTGCGCGCGAGAGTGTGTGTGTCTGTGTGAGTGTGCGTGTTAATCTCAACTTCTATATAACTTCGTGACCGGGTTTAGTCAAAATCTCAACATGGAATCACCATATGGAAATGTACACTTTTAGACATTCAAATCGATCCTAACTCAATCACGGTAACTTTGAGCATCATCCTGTACTCTCATAAAGAATAGTGCAGTTTAAAAGAGTTTAAGACGAGCTAAACTATCGAAACTTGTGTCTCAAAGATTTTCAAGTGTCCTTTGTTGCTGAAATATGTATCGAAGAGACAGACTGACAGCACTTCCATCCTGCAATG
>NW_020868685.1:442015-447015 GCF_003789085.1 Penaeus vannamei
ATATATATATATGTGTGTGTGTGTGTGTGTGTGTGTGTGTGGTGTGTGTGTGTGTGTGTGTGTGTGTGTGTGTGTGTGTGTGTGTGTGTGTGTGTGCGCGCATGCATATATAGATAGATAGCTAGATATGCAGATAGGTAGATGGATAAATAGATAGACATAAAATCTTTCGACTTCATTTTATATATTATAAAGATATGAAACATTTAGAGGCCTATGTTCTTGTAATAATCAGTCACATTTTTACGTTTTTTAGCCATTCAATCAACATATATACAAGTAACCTGCAACTTACATTGTACAAATCCGCCATCGGCTCGAACAGCTCAAAAATTCGAAACCGTCAAAAAATAATAATAATAATAAATAAATAAAAAAGATTAAAAGGTTAATTACAGTTCCATTAAGTTGTAGAATATTTTCACCGTCAATTAAAAGGCAATAAATCTTGAATACGGCCGAGAACAGAAACGTAGACTAATGTGTTATCAGTTATTTCGAAAAAGGGACTTAAAATTACCCTTATTATTTACTGAATTGAAATTTTAAAGTTAATGATGTACTGCGAATTCACTCCAAATTCACTCCATGATAAAGAAATAAAAATGATAAGAAGAAAGGAAAAGAACAAGAAGAACTGAACGTTATAAGATAACCAAAAACCGAATGTTCCCGATTCTTTGCCTTCGTGTTTATTAAATCATTCCCTTCTTATCCCATCTCGAAGAAAATCCTTGATCAGCGAAACACCTGCTTAAAATATACCATAAAAGGACACACCTTTAACGCGAATTTCTCTTCGAATATCGACACACCAGACACGTCCAACTGTCGCCCTCGAAGGACGTCTGCCACGCCGGAGAAAGGGACCTGGCGCTCGAGTGTGACACAAAGAGAGAAATGTTGTCTGAGGAATATATAGAAAAGGAGCCATATCACACAGCCGAACGGGCGGGGGGGGGGGGGTGGGCGATGGTAGGGTGCATTCAGACTCACTCGGGGTCTGTACAGCTCAATGGCTCGTGTGAATGCGCGCTGCTCTTATCTTTTCATTCACAGTCTTTATAGACCCTTGCATATTCACACGCGCACACACACACAAATGTTTATATGTGTATCTGTATGGCTATCTATCTATCCATATATTTCTGTCTATCTATCTATCTATATATTTATCCATCTCTCTCTCTCTCTCTCTCTCTCTCTCTCTCTTCTCTCTCTCTATATATATATATATATATATATATATATATATATATATATATATATATATATATATATATATATATGTTATATACATATATATTATATATATATATATATATATATATATATATATATATATATATATATATATATATATATATATATATATATATATATAAACATATATATATATATAATATATATATATATATATATAAATTAATATATATATATATATATATTATATATATATATATATATATATATATATATATACATATATATATTAGAGTAAGAAATTTTATGTGTGTACTCAAATTAAATGAAAAGAGGGAGTGGAGCTTCTGGTAAATTAAAAATGAATCTAATTTTTGCAACTCTGGTTACGATTGCGAAGCAGGATACACACACAATTACGTTTAACACTTTCCATAAAACAAACAGTTTATTTTTCTGTCTCGGAAATTCGGAAAAAAATGACTTATACCCAGACAAGAAATAATTCAAAGGGGGTCGAGGCATTTTTACCTAGCTATCTATCTATCTATTTTTGAATCTATTAACTATCTATTTTTGAATCTGTTAAACTATTGAATCTATTAAGCTATCTATTTATTTATCTATTTGTCTGTCTACCTATCTATCTATCTACCTATCTATTTATCTGTCATCTGTTTATCTATTTATCAATTCATCTAACTACCTACCTGTCCCTACAATTAATTTCTATTATCTATCTATCTATGTGTACATATGTATATATACATATGTGTGTGTGTGTGTGTGTGTGTGTGTGTGTGTGTGTGTTTCGTGCGTGTTTGTGTGTGTGTGTGTGTGTGTGTGTGTCTGTGTGCGTGCCTGTGTGTGTGTGTCTGTGTGTGCATATGTATATGTGCACTGACATTCAAACATTCCCTTTCACTTCAGGCCTGAAAAACGTTCACAAGGGATGGGGTGGGGTGGGGGGGAGGGACCGGGGTGTCCGAATCCCTTTCAGTCAGTATCAGGAAAAGAGAATCGCCTTTTCATTCACGAGGATTGGCCGTTCTTCAGCTGAATCATTGCCTTTCTGAACGTCTGTGAACGTCACTGCCTTGGCTTCTACGTCTTTTCCATTTGTTCATGTCTCATTTTCTCTCGTTTTTATTCACGTTGTTTTTTTGTCTGTTCTTTTTTTTTTTTTTTTTTTTTTTTTTTTTCTTTTCTTTTCTTTTCTTCTTCCTCCCATTTATCTTTTTTTTGATTCTTCCGCTGAATATATTTATTTCTCGATATATCTTAATTATCTCTTTATCACACTACCTTCTTTCTTCTATCCCTTTTTTTTTTTTCGTCCGTTTCTTTCTTCTCATTTTCCCGTTTTCTTTCACTCTACTTTATCTCCCCTTCTTCTTTCTCTTCTCCTCTTCTTCTCTCTCTCTCTCTCTTCTCCACTCATCTTCTCTTTTTCTCTCTCTCTCTCTCTCTCTCTCTCTCTCTCCACTCTCTCTCTCTCTCTCTCTCTCTCTCCTCTCTCTCTCTCTCTCTCTCTCTCTCTCTCTCTCTCTCTCTCTCTCTCTCTCTCTCTCACTCTCACTCTCACTCTCACTCTCACTCTCACTCTCACTCTCACTCTCACTCTCTCTCTCACTCTCTCTCTCTCTCTCTCTCTCTCTCTCTCTCTCTCTCTCTGTCTCTCCTCTTCTCTTCGTCTTCCCACAATTCTTCCATTTCGCTCTTCTTCCTCGCTTTATCTTCCTCCATCCTCTCCACCAAGCTTATCTATGTTGCTGTCAGCATGGAAACAAATCAGTTTTCTTCTTCCCAACATATAAGACAAGAGAAAGCGCATTCTCTTGTCTCACAAACGTAACAGGTTTTCAAGATTAATACTCACATTTTCACATGTTTTCATGGATGAGATAATAATGATTAACATGATTAATAATAATTAATATAATTTATAATCATAATTAACAAATTAATAATAATGATTAACATGATTAATACTCACATTTTCACATGTTTTTGTTCTTTCTTATATTCTCATTCCTGAATAAGCATAATTGAGATGAGTAGATTAATAGTTAGAATATTAAAACAAGATGGGATAGAAAAATTGATTAATACATAACAACAAAGGAATAAAAAGGTAAAAAACGAGGTAATCAGATTGATAATTCTTATTAAGATAATGAAAAAGGATAATATAAAACGAAATAAATACTTAATCCGTAAAATATTCGGGTTTCTCTTCATTTCTCGTTTTTTTCGTCGGGTTTCGGAAAATGTTTAACGCACAGATTCTATCACAAAGCGAATGGTTGTGGAATATAATGCATTTTTATTTATGTTGCATAATTTTGGTAAATAATAGAATGTGGCATTATAGTTCCCAACGTTTTTATGTTGTTGTTTTTTTGTTTTTTTTTTTTTTTTTTTTTTTTTTTTTTTTTTTTTTTTTAGTTAAGCTGTTGATATCATCAGCATTTACCTGATGATATATTTTGTATATATTTCTTTTCTTTTGATAAAACCAATATGCATTCTTTTAGATATAACCAACGTGTTTTCTTTTATTTCAACCAACGTTTTTATGCATACCAACATATATTTAAATAACCGACATGCTTTGTTTTATCTATGACCGACATGCTTCCTTTTATTCATAGCCATGTTTTCTTCTACTTATAACTAACATTTTTTATCTACAACCAATATGATTTGTTTTGAGTATAACCAAGTTTTTTTTAATTTGCAGCCGACATGCTTTCTTATGAGTATGACCAACATTTTATTTTATCTATAATGCTTTACTTTTTACTATAACCAACATACTTTTACTTATAACCAACATGCTTTCCTTTAACTATAACCAACATGCTTTCTTTTAACTATAACTTGCTTTCCTTTTACTTATAACCAACATGCTTTCTTTTAACTACAACGTTTTCTTATAATCTCCTTGTTTCACTGTTTTACGCTTCCCCTTGCAGTTTATAGGCCCGAGTGGCATTCCATAAGGTCGAATATGCTCTAATCTACCATCCTCAGCCTTAGTATTTCACAATTTAAAGACGAGAGAATGAGCGAGAGAGAGGGGGGAGGGGAGGGGAGAGAGAGGGAGGGAGGGAAAGAGAGAAAAGGAGAGAAAGATAGAGACAGACAGACAAAAAGAAAGAGGGGGTGGAGAGGAGAGAATGTGTAAGAGAGAGAAAGAGAGAGAGAGAGAGAGAGGGAACGGAAAAAGAGAGAGGGACAGAGAGAAAGAAAGAGAGAAAAGAGAGAGAATAAGAGAGAGATTGAAAGAGAGAGCGAGAGGGAGAGAAAAAAAGAAAGGAGGAGGAGGGAGAGAGGGCATGAAAGAGAGAAAGAGAGAGAGAGAAACGGAAAGAATGACAGATAGACAGCCAGACAGAGAGTAAAGAGACAAATAGACATATAGAAAGAGAGACAAACAGACAGACAGACGAAAAGACAGAAAAAGAGAGCAAAAAAACATCCGCGCAAAAACACATCATCGAACTACACTACGACCGAGAACCAGAGAAAGGGGGGGGGGGAAACCAAGAACCGTGGGGGGGGAGAAGGGAGAGGACCAAGAATCGTGGGGGGGGGGGGGGGAAGGGGAGAGAGAACCAAGACCCGGGGTGGAAGAGAGGGGGGAGGGAGACCAAGAACTAGGTGGGGAAGAGGGGGGGAGACCAAGGGGGGGGAGAAGGGGGGGAGGGAGACCAAGAACTAGGGGGGAAGAGGGGGGAGGAGACCAAGAACCGGGTGGGAAGAAGCGAGGACCAAGAACCGGAGCAAAGGGG
>NW_020868685.1:457015-462015 GCF_003789085.1 Penaeus vannamei
TTTTTATTCTGCTTCCCCTCTTCTTCGTCTTCCTCTTCTATTTTTCGCTTCTTCTTCTCTCCTCTTCTTTCAACTTTTTTTATTTTGATTGATTTTTTTTTCTTTCTTCGATATTCTATTCTACTTTCTCCTTCTTTTACTTCTTTTATTCATTCTCTTCCTATTTTGTTTTTCTTTATTCCTCTTCGCCTTCTTCGTCTTCCTCTTCTACTTCTCTCTTCTTCTTCTTCTTCCTTCAACTTCTTATATTTCGATTTCATATTTTTTCTCTTCTTCGACATTCTATTCTTCATCTTCTGTTATTTCTTTACTCTCACTCCTCTTCTTTCATCTTCTTTTATTTCGATTTCATTTTTCTTCCCTCTACATTCCTTTTTTTTTCTTCTTCTTCTTCTTTGTACATTCCATTCTTCTTTTTTTCTTCTTCTCACTCTCATACATCCAATTTTTCTTTTTTTATTGGCCCTACGTTCAATCCAATAAATTTAATATTTTTTCCTATCTATCCCTTCTAGTTCAAAAAGCAATATACGGACAATTTCCCGAAGATAAACTACGTACATAAACAAATACAGATGAAATAATAGATAAACAAAGAAATACGTAAGTAGATAAGTAAGTAAATATATAATTAGATAAGAAAATAATTAAATAAATCCAAACCCCCACAAAAAAATTTAAAGATTATAAATGAATAATAACTAGAGGAGACCAATATCCATATATATATATATATATATATATATATATATATATATATATATATATTATATATATATATATATATATATATATACATGTGTGTGTGTGTGTGTGTGTGTGTGTGTGTGTGTGTGTGTGTGTGTGTGTGTGTGTGTGCGTTCGAAAGAGAGGCAAGAGCAAGGCAGCCGCAGCGAGAGGCCGCCAGAGGAGAGAGAGAGCGAGGGATTATGCAACCCTGATTGAAGAGACGGCTAATTTGCATGTCTCTCAAGCTCTTCTTTTAATGAACAAAAAAAAAAATCGCAAACCGCCATCCCCGGACAAAGAAAAGACAAAGGAGACTGACAATCATGCCCCCCCTCCCCCTTGTCCCCCTCCCCTCCCCCCCCAACACTTTCCCCGTGACGCATTGTCGTAAAGTATTAAAAGGATGATCACTTAAAGCTGATGTAAGTAAACGAGGCAACTTTAAATCATGATTAAGGGCAAGAGAATATAAGAAAATATATTAAGTTTGTAGAGTCGTCTAGACAAAGTGTAGTCAACAACTCCAATAATTAAAAACAATGGAATTAATCAACTAATCAATGATCTCGAATTATGATAATATACAGCTTTTGTATCATATTGAATTTCAATACTTTTATCAACTTTATTAGAACCGTTGCAATTATCATAATGATCATGGCCTATAATCATCATATTTTCAGAATCATCGTAATCACTCAGCAATTAGTTATCAACATCATTAAATTTTATTAGTTCTATTGTTATAACTTTACACCGATGCTTACATTCTCTCGGTAGACTCATTCAGCATTTCAAAAAAAAAAAATGCTTCTGAATATACATTTTTGTAATTATCATAATATCAATATAATATCTACACAATTGAGAAATAATGGTATCCCCCGAATAAATACATTATATAAGAATAAAATTACAAAAATTACGTATCACACTATATGTGTATATGATGGAGTCGTCAAATTTTGTGTTGATTTCTTAAAGTGAAGAGAGAGAGAGAGGAAGAGAGAAGAGAGAAAGAGAAGAGAGGAAGAGAGAGAGAGAGAGAGAGAGAGAGAGAGAGAGAGAGAGAGAGGAGAGAGAGAGAGAGAGAGAGAGAGAGAGAGAGAGAGAGAGAGAGAGAGAGGAGAGAGGAAGAGAGAGAGACGGAGGAAGAAGAGAGGAGAGAGAATAAAAAAAGAGAAAGACGGAGGAGAGATAAAGAGAGAGAGAGAGAGAGACCAAGACTGAATATGAAGTGACATCGTTGCAATATATCATAAATAAACAGCTTAAAATAAAACGAAATATAAGAAAATGCACACAAACAAAGCAATAATAAAAAGGAAAACTAAAAAGGTCAAGCAAGAGAACACACACACACGAGAAAAGCACAAAGCTAAGAAGCCACTTTGCCACAACAATGAAATCTCAAAGTGCAGGGCATTTCTTCTGCCAGAAATGTACACTTCTTCTGTGTCTTTCTTTCACTTAAGATGCTGAGGCCAATGACAGTGCTGGCGAAAACGGGATAAAATCAGAGCATTTATTCGGGACGGAATACGCTGGGATGTGCGTCTGTGTGTCTGTCTGTATGTCTGTGTATGTGCCTGTCTGTCTGTGTGCGTGTGCCTATCTGTGTGTGTGTGTGCTTGTCTGTCTGTCTGTGTGTGTGCATAATCAGAGACGTATTTTGGTTATATATAAACCATCGTTATATCATAGCTGCGTAAAGGCTGCGTATAAGTTGTAAAGGATTACGTAAAATAATATCAATTATTGCGTAGGTAATGTACATGTATTCAGTATAAAAATCAGCGCATGCCTCCTGACGCCAAGACCCGTTCGTGGAGGAGGAGGAGGAATAAGAAGAAAAGGAGGTGGAGGAGGAGGTGTAGGTGGTGGAGGAAAAAGAAGAAAAGGAGGTAGAGGTGGTGATGGAGATAGAGACACAGATGGAGATGGAGATGGTGAGGAAGATAGATAGATAATCAGACAGTATCCAAGACCGATCGGTGACGCTTCGCACTTTCATCCCCGGCCGCTCCACCTTCCTCTTCCTTCCTCTTAAAAGTCCCTGACGGAGCCTGACGATCCTGGTCGCTCTCCTTTCACTCCCGAGCGCGGCCAACCTCCACCTCCCCTTGAGCAAGTATCACTAACTCATTCCCCTTCGGATGAGTCTAACACTCCAGCGAGCGGACGCAAGCACTCGAGGGAAGACGCCATATAAAAGGGGAGACATCCTCGACGGCAGACAAGAGAGAGAGAGACGGAACAGGCAGACGAAAACACACACGGTCCTACCCAACCACCGTCCCCGACATCCTAGGAGCTAGGAGTCTCGCAGCCACCATCCTTGAAGTGCAATAAACCGAAAGATAAGAATCCTTTCATTTACGAAATCCACCCTCTCTGTCTCGTTGACATCTGATGGCAGCGTCCGACCTCTTTCTCGTCGGTACGTGGAGTGACATGACCAGAAGTGCATTTCCAGTGACCCTTCTTACACACAGTTAGTTGCCTGCGTATGACGGCTTGCGTAAATAATGATCCACGATGGTAAGAAATACTTTACGTGCTTTGAGTGGCTTCGTTGCCTATATAACACTGGGTTTAGTGCTTTGGGAACCATGTATTAAAGAAGAAGAAGAAAGATAATAAAATAATAATAATAAGATTTACTGTATAATTTTACACACAGTTCTTCCCATTTTCTTTTTTTTCAATAAGACATAAAACATACATGGAAATAAAGGCACTAACACATACACTGCCAAAAAATAAGCTTCTAAACGCAAACAACTATCCTATTACCCTACCACATACAGCTTAAGGCTCCCTTTCTAAACCCGGGAAAAGGGACTTTGTGTTGTGGACTCAAAGGCCTCCCCTTTGGAGTACAGGCGAGCGTGAAAGTGGGACTTCTTAAGGAGGTAACTGAGGGTTAAGCCCCAGGGGGAGGAGGGGGAGGGGCGGTGAGAGTGGCCGCTCTTTAGGAATTCATGCAGGTGTGTCGTTGCCGAAGGGAGAATAGTCCCTGTTACGTGTGTATGTGTGTGTTTATACTCGCATATAATAAAAGTAATGGTAATGATGATAATTAGTAGCAGTATTATCATGATTATTGTTATTGTTATTATTATAAGAATTATTATGATGATAATGATAATAAGGATAACAATAACAACAATGATAATGATTAGAACAATAATAACAATGATACAAATAATAATGATTATAATAATGATAATGAAAATAATGATAATGATGATAATAATAGTAATAATGATAATAATAACAATAATAATAATGATGATGATAGTAATGATAGTTAGTGTAATAATGATGATATCAATAGTAAATGTTATAATAATGATAGTAATGATATTCATGATAACTACTATAATGATAATGATCATAGTAATAATGATGATAATGAAAATAAGAATAATTGAGATGTATCATTATTATCATATTATTATTTCATTGCTATTATTGTTTTCAATATTATTATTACAATTATTATCATTATTATAAGTATTGTTATTATTATCATTATCATTATTACTATTATTATTATTATCATTATCATCATTATCATTATTATTGTTATTATTGTTATTATTATTATTGTTATTATCATTATGAAGGTAATAATAATAGAAATGATAATAACAATAATGATGATAATGATACCAATAGTAATAATAGCAATAATAATGAAAATGATGATGACGAAAACTATAACAATAATAATACTAATGACATTGATAACAATAATAATAATAATAATTATTATTATTATTATTGTTATTGATAGTATTATTATAACAATAAATATGATAATAACATTAACAATAAAGATAAAACTACAGTAACAGTTAAGGTAATGATAATGATAGTAATAACAATTACTGTAATAATAATGATAGTGATATTGATAATGATATGTATATAATGGTAAAAAAGATTATAAATGTACCGATAATAATGACAGTAAAATGGGAATAATAATGATAATAATTAAAATAATAATAATGATGATGATGATGATGATGATAATGATAATAACAAGAACAATGATGATAACAATAACAATAACAATACTAATAGCAATAACAGCAACAGCAACAACAAAAATAATAACAATAACAACAATAATAACACTCATAAAACCAAAATTAATTATAACAATTACGATGGAGAGCTAATACAGATGAAATGCTAATTCCCAAAACAGCTAATCGTTTTTAATTAGTTCATGTAGTGATGATGCCTTTCAGCAATTT
>NW_020868685.1:467015-469515 GCF_003789085.1 Penaeus vannamei
AAGGGAAAGGGAGGAGAGAGAGGGGGAAGGATAAAGGGTGTGGATGGCATAGGAAGAGGAAGGGAAAGGGAGGGGAGAGAGATGGAAGGAAAAAGGGTGTGGGTGGCATAGGAAGAGGAAGGGAAAGGGAGGAGAGAGAGGGGGAAGGATAAAGGGTGTGGGTGGCATAGGAAGAGGAAGGGAAAGGGAGGGGAATGAGTGTGAAACACGGGAAAGGAGGAAGAGAGAGAAAGGTGTGTATCTTTTACTTCGAAGAGGAGAGGAGAGAGAGGGAGAAGGATAAAGGGTGTGGGTGGCATAGGAAGAG
Source organism: Penaeus vannamei (assembly GCF_003789085.1). Classification (NCBI taxonomy): domain Eukaryota; kingdom Metazoa; phylum Arthropoda; class Malacostraca; order Decapoda; family Penaeidae; genus Penaeus; species Penaeus vannamei. The sequence goes on from NW_020868685.1 coordinate 467,323, forward strand.
GAAGGGAAAGGGAGGGGAATGAGTGTGAAAGATGGGAAAGGAGGAAGAGAGAGAAAGTTGTGTATATAGGGTGGATGACAAAGAAAGAGGAAGGGAAAGGGAGGGGAGAGAGAGGGAAGGGTAAAGGGTGTGGATGGCATAGGAAGAGGAAGGGAAAGGGAGGGGAATGAGTGTGAAAGATGGGAAAGGGGGAAGAGAGAGAAAGGTGTGTATCTTTTACTTCGTAGAGGAGAGGAGAGAGAGGGGGAAGGATAAAGGGTGTGGATGGCATAGGAAGAGGAAGGGAAAGGGAGGGGAGAGAGAGGGAAGGATAAAGAGTGTGGATGTCATAGGAAGAGGAAGGGAAAGGGAGGGGAGAGAGAGGGAAGGATAAAGGGTGTGGATGGCATAGGAAGGGAAAGGGAGAGGAGAGAGAGGGAAGGGAAGGATGGCATAGGGAAGGGTAAGGGTGTGGATGGCATAGAAAGAGGAAGGGAAAGGGAGGGGAATGAATGTAAAAAACGAGAAAGAAGGAAGAGAGAGAAAGCTGTGTATCCTTTACTTCTAAGAGGAGAGGAGAGAGGGGAAAGGATAAAGGGCGTGGATAGCATAGGAAGAGGAAGGGAAAGGGAGGGGAGAGAGAGGGGATGGTAAATAGTGTGGATGACAAAGAAAGAAGAGAGGGAAATGAGTCTGAAAGACGGGAAACGAGGAAGAGAGAGAAAACTGTGTATCATTAACTTCTAAGAGGAGGGGAGAGAGAGGGAAGGATAAAGAGTGTGGATGACAAAGAGGAAGAGAAAGGGAGGGGAATGAGTGTGAAAGACGAGAAAGCAGGAAGAAAGAGAGAGAAGATACATGTGAGAGAGTGAGAGGGAACGAGAAAGGAGGAAGAGAGAGAAAGTTGTGCATCATTTACTTCTAAAAGGAGGGGAGATAGAGGGAAAGATAAATAGTGTGGATAACAAAGAAGAAGAGAAGAGAATGAGTCTGAAAAACGAGAAAGAAGTAAAAGAGAGAAAGCTGTGTATCATTTACTTCCAAGAGAGAAGAGAGAGAGGGAAGGATAAACAGTGTGGAAGACATAGAAAGAGAAAGAGAAAGGGAAGGGAATGAGTGTGAAAGACGAGAAAGGAGGAAGAATGAGAAAGAGAAGATACATGTGAGAGAGTGAGAGGGAAGAAGTGTAAAAGACGAAGGGGAAGGGAAGCAGAGGGGAGAAAGACAAAGGAGGAAGAAAACGAGACAGAGAGAATATAAAGAAAAAGAAAAAAAAATATCTGACATATTGAAAGATGAAAGAGGGAGATAAGACAGGGGAACGAAACAAGAAATGCAGAAAGGGAAGAAAATACAGAGAAAAAAGAAAGTTGGCGGGGGTATAAGAAAGAGACGAGAGAAGAAGCGGATAAAAAAGGGAGGTAGAAAGTTGAGAAAATGGAATTAGGCGAAAATGAAAATAAAGAAGAAGCGGAGCGAATAGAGGGTAAAGCGAAATAATTAAAAGAAAGAGAGAGAGGAAGTGTAGATGGAGACTAAAAAGAGGCTGAGAAGAATGTATAAAAAAGAGCATTTGCAGACGGAGGAATAAATAGATGAAGAGAAGAAAGAAGAAGAAGGAGGAGCAGGAAGAAGATAACAAAAGTCACACAAAGACTAGGAAAAGGAAGAGGAATAGAAGAAAGATGAAGAAAAGGGAATAAGCGCGGCCGCAATTTGGAACAACTCACGTCGATAAAGAAGAGGAGAAAGAGATGGAAAAAGAGGATGAAGAGCTTAAAGTAGAACAAGAAGAAGAAGAAGGGAGGATCGAGGCCACGCCCATAACAACCCGATAGAAAAGGAGAATCAGGAGAGCGAAGAAAAAACAGAATGAACAACAATAACAACGACAACAACCGCAACAACAACAACAACATCCGCTAAAACAGCCACATCCACAACAACAACCACAACACCAACAACCACAACAAAAACCCAACCACAACGTCAACAACAGACACAACTAAAACAACCTCGATAACAACCACACCAAAAATACAACTACAAGAACAACTTCAACAACAAAAATACAACCCCAACAACAACCACAACAAAACACAACTATAAAACAATAACAGCTACAAATGAAAAACACAACAAAGCCACAACAACAAACTCACAACAACCATAATAACCACACAAAAACACAACCACAACAACAAGCACAAAAAT
>NW_020868685.1:472015-477015 GCF_003789085.1 Penaeus vannamei
ACAAAATTATATAATGTATTTGTAGATATTATTTTTCTGAATGTTTTTTAATGATGATGATGATGATGATAATGATGATGGTGATGGTGATGATGATGATGGTGATGGTGATGGTGATGGTGATGGTGATGATGATGATGATGGTGATGGTGATGATGATGGTGATAATGGCATTAGAACCATCATTACTATCAGTAGTACTATTAGGTTTTCTCATCATAAATGTCATTAGCGTTATCATTATTGTTTTTTGTAGTGGTAGGAGCGGTTGTAGTATTTGTTGTCACCGATCTACCCAGATTAAGGTAAGATATAATCTGGCAATTGCTGCCCTTGGAAATCATTCCAAATAGTTACCTTAAATCTAAGGATTTTTTCCTCAAATAATAGAGCGTTCTATCTCAAGAACGTTTTCTTTCTTTATTTCTTTTCTCTTTTTTTCTAATTAGCTAATTATTAATAAGTATATTTCCCCTTTATCTGGAATTATACAGAGTATGCTTTTTCGTGCTTTACCTGTCTTTATTTTTCATATTATTAAACCTTTTCATAGTTACCAGTTTGTCTTTATTCTGGGATTGGACGGCGTATAAGTACCTAAGGCACTTTTCACTTTAAAGTATTGCAATTTGTTGTTGCAGTTTTAAGTCGATCTTCACACCAGTTTTCTTTTAAAACTTTCCAGTCCGTTTAGTATCGTCCGAAACACACCAACAATAACTGGAATTACTTCAGATTTTTTTTTTTTTTTTTTTTTTTTATTGTCTAAAGTGTCCCTGTCTTGTGCGTTCAAGTCTTGATGTTGGCCAATCTCTTTTCTCTTTCTTCTTCCCTTTTCGTCGTGTTCCTGTTCTTTTTTTCTGTTCGTATTTATAGTAATACTTTTTCGTATAATTTTTCGTATTATTTTTCTGCCTCTTTATCTTCTTTCTTGGTACTTAGTTCTTCTTTCTTTCTTTCTTTCTTTTTCTCCTTCTTCTTCTTCTTCTTTCTTCTTCTTCTTCTTCTTCTTCTTCTTCTTCTTCTTCTTCTTCTTCTTCTTCTTCTTCTTCTTCTTCTTCTTCTTCTTCTTCCTCTTCTTCTTCTCCTTCTTCTCCTTCTTCTTCTCCTTCTCCTTCCTTCTCCTCCACCTCCTCCTCCTCTCTTCCTCCTCCTCTTCCCTCCTCCTCTCTTCCTCCTCCTCCTCCTCCTCTCCTCCCTCCTCTCCTCCTCCTCCTCCTCCTCCTCCTCCTCCCTCCTTCTTTCTCCTCCTTCTTCTTCATCTCATGCTCTTCCATATTCTCATATACGTGCATCATTGGTTTTACACACTTTGTTTACGTATTCCATAACTAATATAGTTTTATATATATTTATATAGTTTTAATTATTTGTTGTATACGATACTCTTCCAGTTTTCATGTCTTTTCTGACTTCCTATACATTTTATTTAGCGTTTTCACGACTGCCATAGCTTCGTTATCGTTACTTGCTGTGTAAAAGTTATTCTTCAATTTTTTTTTTATGTGTTCTGTGATTTTCCGACCGCATACTCGTCGCCAACTTGTTCGTAACTTGTCAACAGTGCCCTTGAAGCGTGTGACTTGGGGAGACTTGAGGTACTCTGAACTTAGCACGAGTTGGGCTTGAGTGGCGTGTGTGGGTTTGTTTTTTTGTTGTTCCAAGTCATTTCATTCTCTCTCTTTCTTTCTCTTTCTTTATTTTTCTTTTTTTTTCTTTCTCGTTTTCGTTCTCGTTCTCTTTCTCTTTCTCGCTCTCGTTCTCTTTCTCTTTCTCTCTCTCTTTCTCTTTCTTTATCTCGCTTTACTGAACTCGCAATTTCGTTTGTATACAGCATTTATTACATATATATATATTATATATATATATATATATATATATATATATATATATATATATATATATATATATATATATATATATGTGTGTGTGTTGTATGTATGTATGTATGTATACATATGTGTGTGCGCATGTGTGTGTGTGTGTGTGTATGTATATGTATATATATATATATATATATATATATATATATTATATATATATATATGTGTGTGTGTGTGTGTGTGTGTGTGTGTGTGTGTGTGTGTGTATGTGTTGTGTGTGTGTGTGTGTGTGTGTGTATGTGTGTGTGTTTTATTATATAGATAGATACCGGGTTCACAAAAAGAAATAATCAGGATTAGTTTGCTGTAAACATCGACGTAATAAGCTAGCTAATTAAAACAAGACCCAAGATCTAGATATCAGAAGACCAAATACCAGAAACAAACAAGAATGTCAAGCCAACCCACGAGAGATACAACAAAACAACAGGTGACAACAGAGAGCGGTAGAAATCTGGATCTTGGGAACTTTTGTGCTGGAACCGAACAGCTGTTTGGATCTGCTAGAACATCCCCTGGAACCCTTCTTGTTGCAGATAACACAAAAGATCCCCAAGACGTCAGTGAATTATTGCAAAGAACACTTTTCATCCCTTCTGAAAAATGATTAGAGAATTACAAGAGACTTTCTAATACAGTGGTTCAAAACATATTTAATATCCATGGGTGAATACTCAATACTCAAGAATACTCAAGAATATGAATATGCCATGAGATGCATAAAACCACGGAATTCTTACCCAAAAAACATTCCAATTTAAATTAACTCACATAGTATAATCTAAAGACTATTTTTCACTCGGATTCCAAGGTGATCGGCAAAATATCAAACAACCTTAACGATGCAGTGGTTGTTACCATACTTGAAAATTGTTACATACTTGTTACCAAATTTATAAAAGGGAGATATAAAAAAAAGCCTGTAGGAATTATTATGGAGTCTCACTATTCTTTATCGTTAAAAAATCTTTGCCAGGATCTGTTGAAGCGACTCCAGCCATGACAGAAAAAGTTCTTCTAGAGTGATTTTCGTAAATCCTTTGGTACTATCGACATGATATTTTGTGCAAGACAACTGTATGTTTTTAGAAAGCATCGTTCAGTTTGCATCAAAGAACATCCCACTACCTGATACAAAACGTTCTTTATTTAATCATCTGTTTATCTTTAGTGCTCATATTTTTACTCGGTTTAATATTCATATTCTTAAATCTCATGGGTGCTGCAAAGTATATTCAATGATTATGATAATAATAATAATGGTAAACATTAGAATAATAGTTATGATAATAATATTGATAATAATGATAATGATAGAATTAATCAAAATGATGATGGTGATAATTACAATAATAATTATTATACTTACAATGATAATAATAGCAATGATAGTAATAATGATAATCATAATGATAATGAAGATGATGATATCGACGATGATAATGATGAGGATGATAACAATAATAGTAAATAACGATAATAATGATAATATTTATAATAACAATAATAATAATATATAATAATGATAATTATGTTAATAAGAAAAAAAACTATTACAATATTAACAACAGAGGATAGTGCCGAGAATTAATGACTATACAGTGATAGTAATGATGACGATATTGATAACCGTGAGTGTATAAATAATTGAATAATCATATGTCTTCGATGCCCAATATTTTGATTTGTGCAGAAGATCAAAATGATGCCAAAAAGATGCCTGTAAGTAAATGCAATCATAATGATCAAATAATACGATTAATTACCATAATATTATATAAATACTAATTCAATTAAGAAGAGATAATATATCATTAGTGTCTTTAGCCTTTAATGTCCGATATACAATATGATAATTAACATAAATAATCACAAGTAATTAAGGATAGAGATAAGCTGATTAAGGTCATTCGAGATTTACTGAATACCATCAATAATGTATTTATCTAATATCTATTGTAGAAAAAAAATCAATTGAAATATATCAGAAAGCTCATTAAAACAAATTACTACATTGCACAGTAGTCATTAGTGACATCCGTGAGAGAGAGAACGAGAGAGATAGACAGACAGACAGGCAGACAGACAGACAGACAGACAGACAGACAGACAGAGAGAAAGAGAGAGAAAGATGTGGGAGGGTAGGGGAGAGAGGGAAGAGATAAGAAAGAGAGAGAGACAGACAGACACACAAACAGACAGATAGACAGACAGGCAGACAGATGAGAGATAGGGAAGAGAGAGAAAGCTGTCGGAGGATAGAGGAAAAGAGGGGCCAGAGATAAAGAGAGAAGAGAAATAGAGATAAAAGAGAGAGAGAAAGAGAGAGAAAGAGAGAGAATAAGGAGAGAGATCATTAAATTCAGTGGCTACAAATAAAGAGATTTTGCTTTTAAGGATGAAGACTCGATTAAGGGCGAAGGGGAAGAGTAATATCTGATGCATGATGTCCATTTGGTTTCTTTACAGTGGATTGTTTCAGCTGCATTTGCATGTTTGGGAGTTTATGTCACGTACACATATATGGCGTTGTTTTTTGTTGTTGTTGTTTGTTGTTTTTGTTGTTTTTTTGGGGGATGTCGATCACATAAACAACTAAGTAGCTCACTTTGGTGTATTTAGTCACGCGCACAACACAGAAATACCCATTCGCTTGTTCACACAGACACGCACACACACACACACCACACACACACACAGAAAAGAGAGAGAGAGAGAGGAGAGAGAGAGAGACGAAAAGGGAGAGAGAGAAAGATAGAGAGGGAGACGCACGTACGCACACGTATGTATGTGGAAATAGGCAGGTATGAATGGATGTAAACAATGTCCTCCTTCAGTTAAGATAAATGAAGAGGAGGGAGGAGAGGGAGAGAGACAGGAGGAGGAAGAGGAAGAGAGGGAGGGAGGAGAGGGGAGAGAGGGAGAAGAGGGGAGAGAGGGGGGGAAGGAGGGAGGAGAGGGAGAGGGAGAGATAGAGAGAAAAAGAGAGAGAGAGAGAGAGAGAGGGAGGGAGGGAGGGAGAGAGGGAGAGAAACAGGGGGGAAGGATGAAGGAGAGGGAGAGATAGAGAGAAAGAGGAGAAAGAGAAGAGAGAGAAAGAAAAAAAAAAACAGAGAC
>NW_020868685.1:479515-484515 GCF_003789085.1 Penaeus vannamei
TGTGTGTGTGTGTTTGAATAAATGAATGGATACAGCCATGCAAATTTATTCTTATATTCCTTTTTAGGTCTCATTACAAAAGTTTACGAAGTGCCCCTAAGTTTATGCGTAAGGGCTTTTTTCACCGCGTCTGATAATGGACTTGTTTTTTCATTTGTGTTAGCATAGTCGTTAATATTTGCATAAAGCTACACGCATTTTTTATATTTTTTTTTTTTTTTTTTTTTTTTTTTTTTTTTTTTTTTTGATAATCGTTTCTTTTGCGATTATGGCGAAGTTTGGCATCATATGTTGGCGTAATGATTTGCTTCCTTACGTTTCATTTGGTGTTAATTTTCTGTGCAACTTTCTTTTCTTTGTGGCGTTTATGCAATGGCGGATCCTGGTATTGTGTTTGTTTATAAATCAACATGAGGGTTAGTTGTTGTTGCCGTCGTATTTGGTGGGGTTGCCTTTGATTTGTGTGATGTTGCTGTTGTTATTTGTTGTGTGTATTTGTTGTTGTGCTGCCGCTGCTGTTGTGTTCCCGCTGCTGCTGTTTTTTTTGTTGTTATTGTTGTTGTTGCTATTGTTATTGTTGCTGTTGTTGTTGCTGTTGTCATTATTGTTTTTGATGTTGACTTTGATGCTTACGTTGTCGTTTTTGATGCTGTCGTTGCTGCTGTTGCTTATGGTTTTGTTGTTGTTCTTAATGTTGTTGATATTGTTGTTGTTCTTGTTGTCTTCGATATTGTTGGTTTTGTTGTTTGTTAGCTACTCGTGTTGTATTTTGTTGCATGGGCAGTTTTGATTGTGGATCTTCATAAAACTCTGTGTGTGTGTGTGTGTGTGTTTGTGTAAATACAATCTTGTTTTATGGGTATATGTTTGTACGTACGATCACAGAAAAAAAAAGTATTTCTATAAGTTGAATTCATTTAAAATTACTATTCCATCAGAAAAGATTATAAATACCTACAAATGATTGAAGATTTGACTGGAATGTCAAATGCATTTTGAACCAACGTATCATTTCTCTTTCTAAATAATTAGCTCTTCAGAAAAAATCGTAAAAGTATACTCATATCAATAGCCAAAAAACTTATGTGATAATGGAGAGAAATGAGAAAAAGAATAATAAGGAGGAGGAGACGAAGAAAGAGATGAAAAAGAAGATACTAAAAGAGAAGAAGAAGGAAAAGGAGAAGAAGAAGAAGAGTAGGAGCAAGAAGAAGAGGAAGAGGAAGAACAAGAAGAAGAAATAGAGAGAGAAAAGAAACGAAGAAAAAAAAAGATTTTTTTTTATGTAAATATAAATGACATCAAAGAGAAAAAAAATACACGATAATCCTCTCTTAAAAGCAAACGTATTCCTAGATCCCTCAAGTACAGTGTAATTCCTAAAATACGATTCCAGTAGACCTACGCGTGACGGCAGAAGGCTCAGGGAGATTACGGCTAATGTGAGGGATGCAGGTCCGGAGTTCGAGAAACGTTCAGAGTTCGTAAATTCAAGGAGAAAAAAAAGGCTATTAAAAGTGTTAAATAGAATAGTTCAAGTGCTTTTTTCTATTTCTTTATCTATCTGTCTATCTATCTCTCTTTCTCTCTGTCTTTTTCTTTGTCTCTTTCTTTCTCTTTCTCTCTCTCTCTCTCTCTCTGTCTCTGTCTCTTCTCTCTCTCTCTCTCTCCTCTCTCTCTCTCTCTCTCCACTCTCTTTCTCTCTCTCTCTCTCTCTCTCTCTCTCTCTCTCTCTCTCTTCTCTCTCATTCTCTTTTCTCTCTCTCTCTCTCTCTCTCTCTCTCTCTCTCTCTCTCTCTCTCTCTATATATATATATATATATATATATATATATATTATATATATATATATATATATATATATATATATATTATATACATTTATATATATAAATATGAATATGTATATACACATGTATATATATAAACCCACACACACATATATATATAAATAAATGTATAGTATCATGCGAAATCATCAAGTTAATTCACCCCAACTTAAAAAAAAAAAGAAAAAAAAACGCGACGCCCCACCATTAAGAGAATCCAAGAGGGAATTATTGCCTTGCTTTTAAGGTCCGTTGGGAATGCTGTTTTTAATGGCAGTTTCCTCTGGCTGAGAATATTTCGTTTTCCTTAGCCACTGCTAATAGTTCGGCGTGGGGGGTGGGGGATGGGGGTGGGGGGTACTGTTCGGTTTTAGAAATTGAGGTAAAATGTTCCTTAAAACCAATTTGTGAATTATTAAGTAATGTGTATGATGGTGATGTGTGTGTTTGTGATTGTTTGTGATTGTTTGTTTGTGTGTGTGCATATAGATGTAGAGGTTGGGGTAATAGTTGTTTGAAATCAATTATGAATTATAAAGGGAATGTGTATAATGATGCGTGTGTGTGTGTGTTTGTTTGTGTGTGTGTGTGTGTTGTGTGTGTGTGTGTGTGTGTGTGTGTGTGTGTGTGTGTGGTGTGTTTGCGAGTGAATGGATGTATGCGTGTGTATATGTTTATGTACGAATGGGTACCTGTATACGTATGTACGTGTCTGTATCTGTATGTATTTGTGTGTGTGTCTGTTGCATATGCATGTACGTGTGCGTCTAGGTAATTATGTATATCGAATTCCCAACATCAGAATACCCAATGTAATTTTCAATCCTCCCCGTGATTATCCAAGCTAACAAAAATCACCCCTCCCCCCTCCCCCCCCAAAAAAAAAAACGCTCTCGTTTTCCTTTTTTGTGATGTACATGTCTCGTTTTAGTCGTACAATTTACATAGAAAATGACGCATCATCAACAGCCCTCCCTTCCCTCCCTCCCTCCCTCCCTCCCCTCCCTCACTCCCTCCTTCCCCGTATCTCCCTACCCCCTATCACCCTCTAAAAAAAAAAAAAAAAAAAAAAAAAAAAAAAAAAAAGGATCACTCACTCCTCTCCTCCCAACACCCCTACCCCTACCCTCCCCACCCCCACCCCCACCTTAAAAAAAAAACTACATATTCAAGACTTTTCGTGATAAATGCTTTAGAGTTCCTTTCATCGTCTGGCCCCGTATGCAAATGAGTCGACAGTCACCGCCGCCGCCACTCCACTCCAGTCAGAGAGGGCACTGCGTTGGTAATGGGGCTATAACATGCAGTTTGCGAAAGAGTGAAGGGGTGGGGAGAAGAGGGGAGAGAGGGAGTGGGGAGTGGGTGGAGAGGAGGAAGGAGAGGGGGGGAGAGGAGGGGTTGGAAGGAGGAGGGAGAAGGAAGAGGGGGGGGAGAGGAAAGTGGGGTGGGGGAGGAGGAGGAAAGAGGGGAGAGGAAGTGGGTAGGGAGGAGGAAGAGAGGGGGAGGGGGTAGGGAGGAGAAGGGAGAGGGGAGTAGGGGGGAGGAGGGAGAGGGGAGTGGGGTGGGAAGGAGAGGGGAGAGGGAAGAGGGGTTGGGAGGAGGAGGAAGAGAGGGGAGTGGGATGGAGAGGAGGAGGGAGAGAGGGGGAGTGGGATGGAGAGAGGAGGGAGAGGGGAGTGGGGTAGGGAGGAGGGAGAGGGGAGAGGGGACAGGAGAGGAGGAAAAGGGAGAGGAGAAGGGGAAGGAGGTGGGGAGGAGAGGGAGAGGGGAGAGGGGGGAGAGAAGGAGGGGTGGGGAGAGGAGGGAGAGGGGTGGGGAAGAGGAGGGAGAGGGTGGGGAGGAAGAGGAGAGAGGGGAGAGGAACAGATGAGGGAAAAGGGAGATGGATGGAAGAGAGGGAAGGAGGAAGGAGAAGGGTAGGGGGGGGAGGAGGGAGAAGTGGTGGGGAGGGAAAAGGGGATTGAACATGAAAAAAATGGAAGGAGGAGAAGAGTGGAGAAAAGAAGTGGAAAGTTGAAAGAGGGAAGCGAAGAGAAGAAGGGAAATGGAGGAAGACAGGAGAAATTAAGGGAAATTAAGGGAAAAGATATACAAAAAAAATGAAAAAAAAAAAGCGGAGCAAAGTGAATAGGAAATAAGAAAAGGGAGGAGAAACGTAAAAAGGTGAGGGGGGAGGAAGAGGTGTTATAATCGGAACTCAGATTTAGGAACCCAATTTTAAAGCTAATCTGGCAGATTACCCAAGGACGCTCATTGCCGTCGAATGAATAGTGAATATATGCAAATGATGTTGCAATAATGGTTCCGTACATTTAAATATATATAGATATAGATACATAGAAATAGATATGTTAATCAATGGTAGTGTATGATTGAAAAAAAGATAAATGCATACATAGAAATGCACAATCTCACACACAAATACACACATGAAAACACACAAACACATACATACATACATGTGCATAAGTGTGTGTACATGGGTGTGCGTGTGTGTATACACATATATTTAAACATATACATATATACATATATATATATATTTTATGTATGTATGTATATCATATATACATATACCTACACACTTCATATATATATATATATATATATATATATATATATTATATATATATATATATATATATACGCACATATCGCTATAGATACATATATAATTACAATATATGTACATATATATATATTATATATATATATATATATATATATATATTATATACATACATAGATAGATGAATAGATAGATGCATGATATGTATATATATATATGTGTATGCGAAACAGTAGAAGAGGAGTTTAAGAAACAAAAAAGTAGAGAAACAAAGAGAGAAATAGAAACGAAGAACCGACCAGCCAGACAAAGACACAACAAACCCAGACACACACAAAAAAAAACTAAAAAAAAGCGAGAAAAAAAGAGGCATGAGCGACAGCCTCTCCTCTCCACAGCCAACACCCATTTTCTTTCCTCGCTTCAAGTCCATCATAAAATGTCAAACTTCAAGCCATCAGCCTATAAATGGCTTTTCCAGCAGCTGCCTCACGCACGGGTATACTCAGAGCGGAATATGTTTCAAAATGACTTGTAGCAATGGTTATATGTTTTTGTAGCAATGATTGTATGTTTGGGGTGTTTCTCTGTGATATAGTTTT
>NW_020868685.1:489515-492015 GCF_003789085.1 Penaeus vannamei
ATTGTTTGAAAATATTGCATCTCTTTTCTCTATTTCATATCGAAATAACTATTTTGCGATATATCGGTATACCAATGTATCTGTGGACCCATCCCCCTAAAAACTATTAATAACAAACAATAACAAAGGCCAATATTATGCGCTCTATCAACTCAGTCAATTTAATTCAAATTCATTCATATTCATTATTTCATATCCGTATTTATATGAATATTCATGCCCTCCCATCTATATACTCAGAAACACATTCATCTCTTCATTCATTCATATCAGTTTCATTCATCGTATTGTAAGGTTTAAACTACTAAATGCAAGGTCTTATAAAACAACGTCCATTAGCAGACAAACAAGGAAGGCGGTAAGATATATACATCATATTGGTCTAATTACTTAACATTGGACTGATATTCCCCTCAGACAAGAATCTACATTACGTTAAGCAAAGTGAGGTGGCTTGCTCCTCTCAAGCACTATGCTTTGATCTAGTTATTATCAGGGGAAATGTGACTTTGATGGAGATGTGCCTGGAAGGACTAACAAGCAGATTCGAAGCTGTTGTTGTTGTAAATTGTGCCTATCAGAAGGGGTTGTGCTTACTAACTGGAAGAGAAAAAGATGTTAGTAACCATTAGAAAGTAACAATATGACCCTTAATTACAGATATGTTGTGACAAATGTTATGGCATCAATAGGAGGAGCAGACTATAGCTAGGGTGAATGGGAGAATTTAGTTTGCGTCAGGAAAATTGAGATAAGTGATTGAGGAAATCATTAGATAAAGCTAGAACAAGCTTGGTGTGGCAGAAACTTAATGGATGTGAGAATTGAAATCTGCGTCCATTAGAGAATTCAAGAAGGAAGAAGAAGAAAAAGCGCTGATGCTCGGAAAGGATTAAGAGTGTGCTAATATAGGATGACAAATAGTGCTATTGAGAATATCAGTGAGAGGGGGAAGAAGAGAGTGGTTACTGCAAATCAACAACAATAATATTAGTTTATCAACCGGAATGCAGCCTTACAGACCAGGATATTGACAAAAACGACTGGGAGAGGAAATGGACAGCTCACAGGAGGATGATCATCTGTCGGTTACGAGAGATCTTAAAAGTGAAAATAGTTAATAGAGTTTGATAGGATGTAGCAGGGCAATTAGGCGTGAGGAACACAAAAAGAGGACAGAGGCAAAATACTGGACATGTGTATATCCAATAGCTATTTCGAACTCTAAGACAAGCTTACCCATATAAGAACACATCCAAGGAGCTTATCAGAACTCTAAAGACAAGCAGAAAGAGAACGAAAATATCAGTGAGATACAAGAGTAATGAAAGGCTCTGATTACGCATTATAATTTGAAAGTGTGGGATTAAGGTCGGAAAGAGTTTCGCACTATGAATGGAGAAGATAAATCATTCAGATTCATATGAAGTCTGGATGAAATTAAAGGAGATTCTACATGAAAATGATGAGCAGCTGAGTCAGAGTGGATGGCAATGGAAGCTTTAGTATGATGAAACAGGAGAGACAAAGAGACAGGAAAACATGAAGCATGAATACAACCTACCAGGAAATCAACAAGTACATGAAGATGGAGAAAGAATGCTAGAATGCTAAAGAAGAATTATACAAAAATGCGATGATGGCTAAAACGAAGGAAATGTCATTGTCATCCAAGCAGCGAGATAAATCACCATGTTTAAACATTTCATAGCAGTAAAAATGAGAAAGGTGAAAAAGTTAGCTGAGAGTGAGAAAGACCTAAAAAAAACTTTTTGAGAAACAGATTGAAGAAGGCATAGCAAAAAATCTATCAACAGCTAAAGTATGCGTTTGCCCAAAGAAGATTGAGACACGTGACTGAAGAAATAGCAAGATAAAGCTGCAATATGCTTGGTTTGGCAGAAACACACTGAATGTGAAAAGTGAAATTTGGCAAAGGAAAAGGATTGTAAATGCTCACAAAGAAGACAGATTTCAAGGCATCGAGGTGTATACATAACGGATGTAAAGGGAGTGATGCAGGGTGCACACTCTCTGCATTTAGGGAAGTAGGAGAATAAGGCAAGGAAGTCAGATACTTTGCAAAAGAAAGGGCTCTTGGTATCGATGGAGGCCCTTGAGCTGCTGAATACTGAGGAGATGCATTTTTTTCTTACTAACTACTGTTGATTTAGTAACCATACAGCCACAGAGGATATACCGGATGAGTGTGGCCAGTCTATAGCAGTATTTATCTTTACATAAAGGGATATCACAGTATATGAGCACTATCAGCTTGTTAGTTGCTAATATAATGATATCTAAGATTCTATCTAAAGTTGTTTAAAGAAGAACTGGAAACAAGGAGAGGACCATGAATGAGGAATAAGCAGAATACAGAGAAACCATCAATCTAGCTTTCAGTGCTTCGAAGTTGATATAAATGTGTATTCCAAGGCCAATAACTTTACACAAGCCTTTGATTTGATAATGTGAGAAGACACGAATAACAGCAAGGGAG
>NW_020868685.1:499515-509515 GCF_003789085.1 Penaeus vannamei
CACTATAGAGGCGAAAGTTAATCATTTCTCAAAATAGCAACATCTTTTTTTATTTTTATTTTTTTTTTATTTTTTTTTTTTTTTGTATCATTTTTGTCCTTTTCGTTTTATATTTGGAACCTTTGCTGTTGAAGATTGCAAAATGAAAATGTTAGGTAACGTATTTTTTCGTTATGAGTATTCCCTTTCGTTCATGCAAACTTGGTCTTTCTCTGTGAAGTTGAGTGATGAAGGTAAATACACGTCGAAATTGGATGTTTATTCTTTCCTTCGCTTCTTCTCTTCTATTTTTTTTTATTTTGTCTCTTCTGTATTTCCGTATCTTTTTTTTTTTTTCTTTTCTTTTTGGTCTGGATCTTTTTCGCTCTCTCTTCCTCGTTCTCTTCTCGTTCTCGTTCTCTCTTTCTCTTTCTCTTTCTCTTTCTCCTTTCTCTTTCTCTTTCTCTTTCTCTTTCTCTTTCTCTTTCTCTTTCTCTTTCTCTTTCTCTTTCTCTTTCTCTTTCTCTCTTTCTCTTTTCTCTTTCTCTTTCTCTTCTCTTCTCTTCTCTCTCTCTCTCTTCTCTCTCTCTCTCTCTCTCTCTCTCTCTCTCTCTTTCTCTCTCTCTCTCTCTCTCTCTCTCTCTCTCTCTCTCTCTCTCTCTCTCTCTCTCTCTTCTCTCTCTCTCTCTCTCTCTCTCTCTCTCTCTCTCTCTCTCTCTCTCTCTCTCTCTCTCTCTCTCTCTCTCTCTCTCTCTCTCTCTCTCTCTCTCTCTCTCTCTCTCTCTCTCTCTTCGCTTCTTTTTTTTCTTTTTTCTTTTCTTCTCCTCTTTTTGTCTTTCCTTCTCTCCTCTTTTCTTTCCATTCGCTTCTCCTTTCTGTCTCATCTTCACATTCTTTTCTATCTTTTCTTCTCTTTTCTCTTTTTTTCAATTTCCTTTTATCTTTTTTCTCTCTTCTTTTCTTATTTCTTCTTTCCTCTTCTTTGTTCTCCTTTCACTTCGCTTTCCTCCCCTCCACCTCCCACACCCTCAACCCTTCCCACAACAAAAGTTTATGTACATAAAGCACAGTTTAGTCCACTCAGAGACAGGATTTTCCACTTTACGTCCTTGGCGAATATACGACAGAAAAGAACAGCTGATTCAAGAAGCAACTTTTTCGGTAGACTTTCGTAAATTTCGTATCACGTGATTTCTTTCAGTCTCGGCGAATCCTTTGTCAGAAAGCATGAGAAAGAATTGCATGTGTGTGATATTGCGAAAAAAAAATAAAGAATAAAATGATTGACAGATTGATTATTCCACTTGACAGGGTAAGTGATCATTTTTACCTGACAAGAAGAAAGTATAAGTATGATGTACCTTGAAGACCTCGATATTAATTGAGGAAGCTTACCTTTGAGATGTTTCTTTATTTCTTTATTTTTTTCTTTTTTTTTCATTTTTTGGTAATGATAATTAGAGTAATTTAGTTCAATTCCATTTGTTACAGTGGATACTCTTTGTCGTAACATGCTGTCTATTTATGTTGCTTCTGTGCAAGGAATGGCCGGGGTTACTATCCACTGGCAACTCGCGGGATTGAAAGCGGGTCAGCAATATTGCAAGACGGGAACGTTTCCGCTGCATCACATAGTACTTGTAAGTGCTCTCGACACCACAAAGTACTGGCACAAGCTTCTGCATCTTTTCCCGCACACCCAGAGCACTTTTTCACCCCCCCCCCCCCCACCTCGAAAATATTTCCTCCAACCCCGTTGATATTTAACCTCTAATATATTCCCCCAACCTCGACATTTTTCCTCAACCCTGAAAACATTTCCCCCAACCCCGGAGATATTTCCCCCACCTCGAAAACATTTTCCCCCAACCCCGAGATTTCCCCCAAACCCCGAAAATATTTCCCCAACCCGAAGATATTTTACTTCCCCGACCCCGAAAATATTTCTCCCACCTTGAAAACATTTCCCCACCCGAAGATTTTTCCCCAAAACCCCGAAATATTTTCCCCCACCCGAAAATATTTCCCCCACCCCCGAAAATACTTCCCCCACCTCGAAAATACCCCCCCGAAAACATTTCCTCCCTCGGCCTCGAAAAGATTTCCCCCCAACCCCGAAGATATTTCCCCCACAGTACTCCCCGCACACCAACTTTTCCCCCACGACGGCAACTCAAAGCCCGGGAGAAATGGATTCGAGGTCTCAGCTACTTTCTTCATTTGCTCTTTAAGAAAAAGGAAACTTTCTGAAGTGCTTTTCTCTACCGTTCATTTACTCTTGCTTCTTTCTCTCTCTTTTTCTTTTCTGTGTTCTACCGTCTTTTTGTAAACTTTTTTTTCTTTTATACTTATCTTTCAGTGATTTAGAGATTAAGAGGACAGATAAGCTTTAGGATGCTTCTCTTTTCTACCACTTCCCTCCTCCTTCTTCCTTCCCTTCTTCCTTGCTCATTTCTCTCTCCTCCTCCCTCCTCCTCCTTCCTCCTTTCCTTCTCCCTTGCGCATTTCTCTTTCCTCCTCCCTCCTCCTCCTTCCACCTCCCTCATCTTTCTTCCTCCTCCCTACTCCTCCCTCTTTATCATTCCTCTTTCTTCTCCTCTCTCCTCCCTCGCCTCTTCCCTCCTCCTCCTTCCACCCCTGTTCCTTCCTCCTCCTTCTCCTCCTTCCTCTCTCCTTCCTCCTTCCTCTCCACATCGTCCTTCCTCCTTCCACATCTTCCTTCTTTCCTCTTTTCTCTCTTTCCTCCCTTTCCCTCTTCCTTTCTCTCTCCTTCCCTTCCCTCCTCCCCTTTCTCTCTATCCTCCCCTCTCTCCCCCTTCCTCCTTTTCTACCTCCCTCCCCTCCCTCTTCCTCTTTACCTTCTCCCTCCCTCCTCTCTCCTCACTTCCCAACCTTCCACCTCCCTCCCACTCCTCCTCGATGTCATCTTTCCCTCCCTCCCCCTCCTACATCTTCCTCCCCCCATCTTTCTCCTCTTCCTTTCATCTCCCTCCTCCTATCTCCCGCTCCCTCACCTCCCTCCTATTCCTTCCCCCTACTTAACCCTCCCTAGTTCTCCTTCTTCCTACCTCCCCCTCCCTCCTCCTTTCTCCCTCCTCTTCCCTCCTCCCTTACCTCCTCCACTTTCTCCTCTTCCCTCTCCCCTTTCTCCCTCCCTCCTCTTCTCCCTCACCCTTCCTCCACTTCTCCTCTTCCCTCTTCCTCTCCTCCCTCCTTCTTCTTCTCTCCTCCTCTCCCTACTCTTTCCTCCTCCACTTCTCTCCTCTCCTCCCTTACCCTCCTTCAGCAAGCCAAGACCGGACATTAAGTAAATGAGCGGCTTGCCTTTGAGTACAATTCCATTCACTTTTTTTAATAAAAATAGAGTCAGCACCAAAGACCATCCGTGTGTATATCCACAAAAAAATGAATGAATAAATAAAATTATTATTATTTTTTTTTTTTTTTTGTACGAAGATGGAGTCAGCACTAAAGACCCCCCGTGTGTATTTCCACAAAAATGAATAAAAATAATTAGGATAAAAAAATAATAATAATAAAAGACAAGAAAATATATCCGGGAATGGCTGAAGGGAAATCCGATTCCTGTTTTGCCTCCTCCTCGCTTTCGGAAAGAAACATCAAAAGAGAGTTTGTGCCATGACTGCAAAGTAGATGTGTAGAGGAGAGAGAAAGAGAGAGAGAGAGAGAGAGAGAGAGAGAGAGAGAGAGAGAGAGAGAGAGAGAGAGAGAGAGAGAAGAGAGAGAGAGAGAGAGAGAGAGAGAGAGAGAGAGAAAGAAAGAGAGTCAAGAGAGACAGACGAAATAGGCCCGACGCTCGTTTTGGCATGCACGGTCTTATGTTTTCTTCTTGGGTTCACGTGGATTTGAGAAGCGATGGGAGGGGGGAGAGGGAGAGAGGGGGGGGAGGGAGGGAGAGGTGGGGAGGGAAAGGGAAAGAGGGAAGAGGGGGGGAGTGGGAAGAGGGGGACGGGGAAAAAGAGAGGGAGAGGGAAAGGGGACGGGGAGAGGAGAGGGGAGGGGAGGGGAAGAGGGAACGAGGGGGGCACGGGGAAAGGGAGGGAAGGAAGGGGAGGGGAGGCGGGGAAAGGGAGTGAGGGAGGGGGGACGGGGAGAGGGAGAGGGGGAGGGGGAAGGGGAGGGAAGAGAATGGAGAGTATAGAGGGAGGGGGGGGGGGGGAGCGGAGCGGAAGGTGGAGGGAGGGAAAGACAGAGAGGGTGAAAGAAAAAAAATGATGATAATTAGTGCATCCTGTGATCTACCTTCTAATTTGTTTATTGTAATGTTTCATAACTTTGCCAGGGGTACCTGGGCATTCCATTCAAAATATTTTGTTATGTTTCCATCTTACACTTGTATTTCTTCTATTTTCTTTTTTCCTTCCCTGTCTTTTAATGCTAAAATTGTATATCACCTAACTACCAAATTGCCTTAGCTAGCCAAGTACAGTTAGTCATTTCGTCAAAAAAGGAGCTAGTGAGTAGTTCCCTTGACGTAGCATAGTTGTAGTTGTATCTTTTGTTGTGCTCTGTGCCTGTGCTACCTTATTCTGTTAGTTAGTTAGTTTGTGAATTTCGATAGTGCTTGTTTGTGCTTGTATCGTGCCTGCTACCAGATATGGAGTAAAGAATGAAAATGTGTTTGCGAGAAGTAGCTTCCCAGCCTGAAGGTTCTTGTGATTGCACTGTGAGGTTTTAGAATTGGATCAAGGTAAGGAAGTATGTAGCTACTGTGGTTAATGATGATGAGAGTGACTTGCAATTTCAACAACAGCAATGATAGTATTTTGTTATTGTCATCATTATCATTGTCATTAGTAGTAATTATTGTTGCATTATCATTAACATTACCCTTATAAAGATGATTGGTATCCGTGTTATTGATGGCATCTGTTTATTATTATTATTATTATTATTATTATCATTATTATCATTATTATCATTATTGTTATCATTATTTTCATGAGCGTACAAACCATGCGCGTTGGGAGGAGGGGGGGGAGTGAAGGGGTTAATCTCGGGCGAACGTTTTCTAGATCATATAAATGACGATCCGGTTCATATTAGAGATCCTGTGACATTTTCATTTTTTTTTTTTTTTTTTTTTTTTTTTTTTTTTTTTTTTTTTTTTTTGGTCTGTACGATCGGAAGGAGGGAGGGGAAAATCATGAATAAAGGTGTGTGTATGTGTATGTGTGTGCAAGTGTGCATATGATATATATACATAATATATATATATATATATATATAATGAATAAATGAAATATGTATATTCATGTGTATATATATAAAGATATATATATATATATATATATATATATATAATATATATATATATATATATACATATACATATATACATATACATATGGATATCTATACATATGCATATTTATGCATACATATATGTGTATATACACATAAGCATATAGATAGATTTATAGAAAGATAGATTGATAAATAGATAAAAATGATAAAAATATAGTATAAAAAAGAAAAAATATATATATATATGTTTATATATATATATTATATATATATACATATATATATATAATACTATTATATTTTTATTTATATATATTAATATTATTATATATATATATATACATATATATATATATAATATATATATATATATATACATACATCTATCTATCTATCTACAAATGACATATATAACTATATACGCATATGTTTGGTGTTATGATTTAGTCAGCAGGAGAGAGTACACTAATTACTGAATAGGATGTGATATGATGAAGAGTTCGTCATGTCTTTGTCAGGAGGGACAGAAGATGGCCTCCAAATTTAAAAGCTAAAAACTATTCAATACCCATGGGAGGGAAAATTTAATAGTTAGTTAATAAAGAAAGAAACTAATAAAAACGGAAGGAGTTGACTGGGAACACCAGATAAATTGGATAAATTTTCAGGGTTAGGACTGAGGCAAATGCGCTTAACTTATCGACAACCTGAATCTAATGCAATAAGGAATTTCTCATTTAGATCTAAAAAAAATCTTTGACCAAGAAGCAATGTTGACAATGTAGACGAAATTTTAGCACTGCCAATGGCTAGTATTCATGAAAACTAACAATGCTTTTACTTATTTTTATCAATACGTATCTAGTGTAAATGCACAGCAGAACGAGAAAAAAAGATGTATAGAATCAACCTGATCAGGAAATCGCTTGTTATCCATCGATGGCGCAGCGCGATCTATTTATCGTTTTACAAAGCTCCATGTATCATAGGAGTCCATCGTTTCCCTTTTTTCACCATCTGATGTATATTGAAAAATATCAGTCCAGTATATAGAATGAGAGAAAGGCAGTAGGACAAGGAGCAACGGTAGTTTTTACGTTACAAGCTGGTTGGCAAATCGGTAGAAAAACAATCGTGGCGTAGAGCGATCTGCTAATCATAGTTTCGGATTGGTAATTCCACTAATCAGCGTCCATCGTTGGCGCAGCGATATCGACCGATGGTTGCGCTATCTATCGACGACTGCGCAAACGATGGATCCATAGATGGCGCAGCGCGATCGATCGATAGCGCAGATCGGTCGATGGCGCATGACATATATGTATACACATATATATATATATTGTGTGGTGTGTGTGTGTGTGTGTGTGTGTGTGCGTGTGTGTGACACACAACACACACACACACACACACACACACACACACATATATATATATATATATATATATAATATATATATATATATATATATATGATCATATTCAATATTTAATATATATACATATATATCTTAATTCTATATATAAGCCTACATCTATATATATATTTATTTGTGTATATGTATATGTATATATGAAAATTCGAGATCCTGCTCGGCCACCGAGGAGGGAGAAGGATATTTAATTAAGGGGAAGGGGAGGGAAGGAGAGGAAGGTAGGGAGAGGAGGGGAGATAAGGAGGGAGGGGGGGAGGAGGTAAAAAAGGAAGGGAAGGGAGGGGAGAGAGGGTTAGTGACGGGGAGGGATGGGAAGGAGGATAGGGAATGGAGAGTGGGGGGAGGGAGTAGAGGAAGGGAAGAAGGAAGTGGGAGTGGAGGGGCATAAAGGAGGGAATAGAGGAAGAGAAGGGGAAGAACAGACAGGAATTATCTTTATTTTTATCTCTTCCGGACAAGCGGATACTAAATCACAAATATGACAAGAAGAAAGAAAAGAGAAGAGAAGACCTGTGATTCACAAAGAAGGGGAGGAGAAAAAAAAACAAAACAAAAAAAAAAATGAACGGAAGAGAAAAGCACTTAAAGCTTCCCAGCTGGAGAAAGTAGCCGAGACCCACGAACTATTTCTCTCGGCTTCCTCCCTTCCTCGGTGATGTCGTCGGGGAGGAAAGTTGCGGCGTGAGTGGGCGTTGTGGAGATGCTAGGGTTGTTGGAGGAGTGGGCGTGAGTGGGCGTGTGGAGATGCTAGGGGTGTTAGGAGGGCGTGAGAGATGGCGTCTGAAGATGGGGGGAAAATGTTCGAAGTGGGGGGAATATATTTTCGAGCTGGGGGAAATATTTTCGATCTGGGGGAAATATTTTCGATCTGGGGGATATTTTCGATGGGGAAAATATTTTTCGAGCTGGGGGAAATATTTTTTCGTCGGGGAGAAAAGTTGCGGGCGTGAGGTGTGAGGAGAGTGTTGTGGAGATGATGGGGATGTTAAGAGATGTTAAGTGCTGTGGGGGCGTGGAGACTAATACGGAGTCGTGGGAAAAGTTGAGGGGGCGTGGGAAATAATGCGGGGTCGTGGGAAATTTTGTGATTGTGTGGGAAATAATACGGGGTCGTGGGAAAAGTTGTGGGGGCGTGGGAAATAATGCAGGGTCGTGGGAAATCCTGCGTGGTTATGGGCACTCATGCAGGGTCGTGGGAAAAGTTGTGGGGTAGTGGAGGACGAAATCATGATCGTGGGAAATTCTGTGGGGGTGTGGGAATAATGCAAGGTCGTGGAAATTCTGTTTGGGTGTGGGAAATAATGCAGGGTCGTGGAAATTCTGTTTGGTGTGGGAAATAATGCAGGGTCGTGGGAAATTCTGTTGGGGTGTGGGAAATAATGCAGGGTCGTGGGAAATTCTGTTGGGGTGTGGGAAATAATGCAGGGTCGTGGAAATTCTGTTGGGTGTGGGAATAATGCAAAGTCGAGGGAAATTTTGTTTGGGTGTGGGAAATAATGCAGGGTCGTGGGAAATTTTGTGTGGGAAGAGGTTGTGAGGTTTGTGAAGTGTACGAAGGGACGTTGACATTGCATTCAGAAGTGTTGTGAAGGGTTGTATAAAAGTTGTTGATCAGGAAAGAACTTGTTCAGGAGAAAAGATATATATTTTAAAGACAATTTCTCCTTACAAATATCGGCATTTTCAAAGGATGTAATTTTTCTCCTTCTTCCTGTCAGCTAAAAATGATCACTCATCCTGTCAAGCGAAATAATTAATCTGTCTGTCTTTTTTATCTATTTTTATCTATTTCGCATTCTCAGGCACAGGATTTTTGCTCTTCCTTTCTGACAAAAGATTCGCCGAGACAGAAAGAAACAGCGTGAGACGAAATTTACGAAATTTTACGTTAAAAAAAAGTGGTTGCTTGAATCAGCTGTTTTTTTCTGTCGTATATTCGTCAAGGAAGAGAGCGAGGATGTAAAGTGGAAAATCCTGTCGTTGAGTGCACTAAACTGTGCTTTATGTACATAAACTTTCGTGGTAAGGAGGAGATGGAGGTGGGTGGGGGGGGGGGGAATGCAGAGAAAAGAAATGAGAAGAAATACAGAGAAAAGAGAAGAAGAGAAGAGAAGGAAATGAAGAAGGAAAGGACTAAAGAGAAAAGAGAAGATAGGAGAAGGAAATGAAGAAGGAAAGAAGAACTAAAGATAAAGAGAAGGAGAAAGGAGAGAAGAACTAAAGAGAAAATAAGAAGAGAAAGGGGACTTTAAAGAGATTGAAAAGGGTACTTCGAGCTTCGTCATTATATGAACTAATATGTTAGGTTTTTTACGATTCGGAGAAGAATCAGGGAGGAGAAGAAGAAAGAGGGGGAAAAGATATGTCTGTATTATTCTCTTTCTCCTCTCTCTCTCTCTCTCTCTCTCTCTTTCTCTCTCTCTTCTCTCTCTCTCTCTCTCTCTCTCTCTCTCTCTCTCTCTCTCTCTCTCTCTCTCTTCTCTCTCTCTCCTCTCTTTCTCCCTCCTCCCTTTTTACCTTTCTACTTCTTTCGCTCTTTCCTTTTCTTCTCTCCATCTTTCCTTTCCTCCACCTTTCCCTCTCTCATTCTTTCCCTCTCATCGTTCTATCTCTCCTTTATCTTTACATCTGACAAGACAACCACTGCAGATTATATAATATAAAAAAAAAACAGGATGCAAAAGAATTTTAAAAAACATAACAAAACAAAACACGTAAAACCAAGAGACAAAAAAAAAGGCAACGAGCGATAAAAAGACAACGAAGAAGGGGAGACAAAGAGCAGACGAAGACGAGGAGTGAAAAGGGGGAGAACACGAAGAAGAGAAGAAGAGCACCGAGTAGCACGGCAAACGAGCGGCGTCTGGCTCGTAAACTTGCCGAAGTCTGATGTGTTGCTCAGCCTCCAGACAACACAATCTCTGGAGGGTGGGAGGCGGTGGACGATCAGCTGATAGAAGGCAGGAAATGAGTTGTATCTGATTAGGGGATCGGTGGGTTTCGAATGAAGTTTTATTTTTTTAAAGGGGTGGGGGGGAGGGATTGATTTTTGGTGGGGGGGTGATTTTTTCTGGGGGGGGGAGGACTTGACTTTTTTGGGGGGGTGGGGTTTTTGGGGGGAGGATTAACGTTATTGGGGGGGGAGGTTGACTTTTTTTTGGGGGAGGGGCATTGACTTTTTTATTTTCATTTTTTTTTGATGGGGAGGGTGGGTTTGACATCTATTACATTACATCCTAATCTTTAACTCATTTTTTCCCCCTCGCTACAATAATTTTAGCATAGTGTTATATGACCTTTGATGTCTGGCACATTTA
>NW_020868685.1:514515-519515 GCF_003789085.1 Penaeus vannamei
TCATGACAAAACTTAATAAACCTTTGGCTAGTCACAGACTATCCTCAGTCAAGTTATACTTTATTATACACTCAAATAGATCAAAAATTATCTTCCTCATTCTGCGCTTCCTGGTGATACTTCAAAGGTGCTGAAAGAGAGAGATCTTTTTACGTATCTTGGCTTCAGGAATCGAGGCTATGTAAGCATCATGCGTGTAGGTTCACACGTGGAGGATGCTGGTTACTGTATGCTGTGAGGAAAATGAAAAGAAAATGCACACACGCACACAGTCGCATATATTCTATATAGGCGATGTGTGTGTGGTTATCTATTCATTTATATATATGTGTGTGTGTGTGTGTATTTTTTCTTCTTTTCTTTTCTCTTATATATATATATATATATATATATATATATATATATATATATATATATATATATATGTGGTGTGTGTGTGTGTGTGTGTGTGTGTGTGGTGTGTGTGTGTGTGTGTGTGTGTGTGTGTGTGTGTGTGTGTGTGTGTGTGTGTGTGTGTGTGTGGAGAGAGAGAGACAGAGAGACAGAGAGATTGAGATATAGATACAGATAGAGAGAAGTGAGGAAGAGAGAGAGAGAGAGAGAGAGGCCGTGTATATTTCCAACACCATCTGCTGATCCTCCTCCCCACCCCCCCTCCCCCCCCCCCCCCGCCCGCGCCTGAGACCGTTCAAGAGCTCGGCCGCCCGAAAGCAACTTTACAGCGACAGCAATGTTCAGCGTTCAATCCCGACCAGAGAGGCGGTCCGTGCAGATTGGGGCGAGGGGAGAGTGCCTTTTTTCCCCTCGATATGTCCCCAAAGTCAGCTGTTTCCGGCGAGTGGGGAGAGAGAGAGAAGACGCGAGAGGAACATAAATATTCATAGCATTGTTCCGTCCGGTTCCCCTCGCGCAGGAGGCCAGGTGTTCAATGTTCAAGGGGAGAGGAAGGAAGTGGAGGCGCCTGAGGGACGGCACGTGGCTGTGTGTGTGTGTGTGTGTGTGTGTGTGTGTGTGTCCGTGTGTCCGTGTGTGTGTGTGGTGATGGATGGGTGGGTGTGGCTGTGGTTATGTATACTTTTATGTATGTGTTTATATATTTTTGTGTGTTGAATAGAAACGCTAGATAGATAGATACATAGAGAAGGAGAGAGAGAGATATTTGTAAACACAATGATATGAATATCCTAATTCAATTAGTTCTAGGCTTTACGAAATAACTTAGCCCAGCCTCCAGGTGGTTCCGCTGTGCAAGATTAATAATTAGATTAATTAAGAACGACCAGCACAGATCCCGTATTCATGGATGCGCGCCAGACATTTATATAAAGTTATGATAAAAAATAATTCGTTTTATACAACTCAGCCTTGAAGTAAGTAGTCTGGCGAGAGAGGCAGAAAAAAAATCACTCTATTGGTTAGGATTTAGCAAACAACATTATCATAGTTTCCCCTACTTTTTCGGTCTTTCTTTCTTTCTTTCTTATTTTCTTTCTTTCTTTCTTTCTTTCTTTCTTTTCTTTCTTTCTTTCTTTCTTTTTTTCTTTCTTCTTTCTTTCTTTCTTTCTTTCTTTCTTTTTCTTTCTTTCTTTCTTTCTTTCTTTCTTTCTTTCTTTCTTTCTTTCTTTCTTTCTTTCTTTTCTTTCTTTCTTTCTTTCTTCTTCTTTCTTTCTTCTTTCTTCTTTTCTTTTTCTTTTTCTTTCTTTCTTTTTTCTTTCTTCCTTTTTTTTTATTTGTTTCGAAGATCACATTTCGTTCCATTCCGAAAACCGTAATTCGAAATTTCCCAAAATATAAGCATCGAGGACACCCTGTATTTAACTGCACCGATATGAGTTCCTCGGCCGCAGATCCCCTGTGACGTAATGCGCCTCATAATTCACGACGGAAACCCGTTTGTTTGTTCGAAATCCTCCCTGTGATTGAATGCAACACACAGAGACCAATGGGCAAGGCGTTTGACTCCAAAAGCTCCCCGGAAACGGAAAATACAATATGCAACATCTAAAGACACACAGGAAATCTAACCCGTTGCAAGCCTCTTCAAGATTTCCAACTATTTCTCTGTCTCGCGATGTCATATATTTCACCGACGGAAAGGAGGAAACTTGAAGGGAAAAAAAGGGGAAAAGAATGAGACAGAAAAAAAGGAGAGAGAAAATGTCCGAAGGAATTTCAGACTAAGATCCAAATCAAGTTAAAAGCAAGGAAGATGTGGACGCTTGAGATGGGATATAGTGTGTGTCTGAGGCTGATGTCACTCTTCCCTTACTTTTCTCTCCTCTTTCTCTCCTCTTTCTTTCTTCCCTCTTTCTCTTTCGCTTCTTTCTCTGTCCCCTCTTTTCTTTCTCTCTTATTTCTTACTCTCTCTTTCTTTCTCTCCTCTTTCCCTGGTCCCTCTTTTCTTTCTCTCTGCTTTCTCTCTTCCCCTTTCTTTCTCCCCTCTTTCTCTCTCTCCTCTTTCCCTGGTCCCTCTTTTCTTTCTCTCTTCTTGCTTTCCTCTTTCTCTCTCTCTCTTCTTTCTCTCTCCCCTCATTTCTCCCTCCTTTTCTTTCTTTCCTCTTCCTCTCTAATCTTTCTCTCTCTCTCCTCTTTCTCTCACTCCTCTTTCTTTCACTCCTCTTTTCTTTCTTCTGTCTGTCCTCTTTCTCTGTCTCTCTTCTTTCTCTCTCCCCTCCTTTATTTTTCTCTTTTTCTCTCTTCTCTCTCTCTCCTCTTTTTCTCTTTTCTTCCCTCTTTCCTCCTCCCTCTTTCCCTCCCGTTTACTCTTATCTCCTTTTCTTCGTCATACCTTCCCCCTTTTTTTTTATCCTCCTCTTCCCCTTGCTACCCCCTCTCGTTCCTTCCTCTCCCCCCTTCCTTCCCCCTCTCTATCCCTTTCCTCTCTTCCCTTCCCTTCCGCAAACCCCTAATTCTTTCTCCTCCCCCCCTCCCACTCCCTTCCCTTACTCCCTTCCCTTATTCTCTTCCTTTCTTCTTCCCACTCATACCCCATCCCCTTCCCCTATTCCCTCCCTCTCCCCCCCCCCCCACCCAATCACTACTCCCCCACAGTGTAACAAATTGATATTTCATTTCCGGATTTGTCCTTATCATCATTACGAATATTATTTATATTTTTTCTCTCATTTGTAAGTTATAACTCTGCTCTTGTCATTCTTTTATTGTTATCATTACCAATCGTCATATTATTTGTTATCTTTGTTGATATTGTTATTTATTTATATTTTTATCATTATCGCCATTATCGTTATCATCATTGTTCCTGTAATCAATGTTGTTATCATCCTGACTATCATTACTACTGTCGCTTTTATTATTACCGTTATTATCGTTTATAGTTCAACATTACTACGAATATCATATTATTGTCGTTATTGTCATGTTGTCATTTTATTCATTATCAGCGGTATTTTTATTATCATCATGATTTATTGTTACCATTATTGTTGTACATTATTATTATCATATCAGTATTTATTATTGGCATTATTATTATCATTGTTATTATCGTGTTCATTATTGTCATCATTCTTGTAACATTATTTTCATATTATCATCATTGCTACTATTATTATCATCATCATTGCTATTATCATTAATATCATTATTTTCATTACTGTTATTATTATTGTTATCATTATTACCATTATCAGGATTATCATCACTAGTATCATTATCATCATTCTCTTTATCATTATCGTTTTCATTATAAAGCTCACTACTATCACCGTTATTATTACTGCTGTTCTGATTATCATTATCATTGTAAATATCATAATCATCATCATCATTATAGGTAGTATGATGATACTTATTACCTTCATCAATAGTACAGTCCCTTATTGCTCTTGATATCATCAGTATTATATTCGTCTTATATTGCAAGTTATCATAAGTGCTATCATTATCATTATTGTTATTATCTATATGATTATCATTATTACTCTTTATCATTATCATTTTTCTGTTATTAGTACCATTGTTACTACTATTTTTATTATCATTGATGTCATAATTATTATTATAATCGTTGATATCATTATCATTATTATCATTATTATCATTATCATGACCATCAATAATATTTTTATCATCTTCACCATCACCTTCATCGTCATCTTTATCTTCATTATCATTATTATCATTATAATGATTATTATCATTATCATTGCTATTATTATCATTATTATTGTTATAATCATTATTAGCATTATTATTATCATCATCCTTATTATCATTATTATTATCATCACTATCATTATTATTATTATCAACTTCATCATCATTATTGTTATCATTATCATAACTATTATTACTATTATTATTGTCATTATTATTATCATTGCTATCATTTTTATCATAATTATTGTTATTATTATTGTTATTATGATTATTATCATTATTCTTATTATTATCATTACTATTATTACTACTATTATCATTTTCATCATCATCATCGTCGTTATTGTCGTAATCGGCATCATCATTATTATCATATTCATCATCATCATCATCGTATTAATCATATTCATCATCATTATCATCATTTTCATCATATCATCCTCATCATATTCATCACATTCATCCTCATCATCAGCATCAGCATCACCATCGTCACCAATATTATCCTTATTATCATTATTATTATCATTATCACATCCTCATCACCACCACCATCATCACAATCATCATTGCCGTCACCATCATCTTTATCTTTAGAAAGTGGTAGGGGAGGGGAGGTATCATTTTTCCCAAAGATCATAAAATTAATTTGACCTCTGACCTGAGATTCCGTTTATGTTAGTTATTGCTATCGTGTTTATATAGAAAGTATCAGGACAGATTAAGTTCATGCAGGGTCATTACGCAGTATGATTACCGTGGTAATCCTTATTATCGCTATCATCAAAGAAGGAATTTGATTTTTTTTTTTTTTTTCATTTTTTTTTTTTTTTTCTTTTCGCGGGTAAATGACTAGTTCAATAATAGGAGACGGCAGA
>NW_020868685.1:527015-538946 GCF_003789085.1 Penaeus vannamei
TCAAAAAAAAACCATTGCAGCGCTTTTTTCCTTATCTCTCTGGCCTGTTTCGAAGTCGGCCTCAAACCATTGCCAGCTTCCTTTCCGTTTGCCTTGGGGGGCCTTCCTTGAAAAATCGGTATGTCCGAAAAAAACCATTTATTTTGCCAGACTTCCCTTATCTCTCTTGGCCTTTTCCGAGAGTTCTAAATTAAAACCATTGGTGTTGCTACAGGCTCGCTTTTCCTTTCTGGCCTTTCCTGACTAGACTAGTCTCTCCGGAGCTCGCTGAAACAAATACGCATCTTGCCAGGCTTCAGCAATAGCTTGACCGCTTTTTTTGATTGCGTTTTTTTTTGTTTTTTTCTTTTGAAATATTACTGCTGCTCTTTATTCGAGAGTCGAAAACCCAAATTGAGGCATTTCCTTCCTTTTGCGCCTTTCTCGATCCGCTCAAAAAAACCATCTGCTGCACCAGGTTTATCCTTTGTCTATACTGGGCCTTTTTTCGAAGTCAAAAACATTCTGCCATGCCAGTTCCTTCTATGGCACTCATTATCTTCGACTCCAGTCAAAAATCATTTCCAGCTTCCCTTCTCTCTGGCCTTATCGAGTCAAAAAACCATTGCCTGCCAGCCCTTCCTTTCTTCTGGCCCCTTTTCGATTCGTCAAAAACCAGTGTTTTAGCTTCTCTTCTTCTCGCCTTTCGAGTTCACCAAAAACCAATTGCAGCTTCCTGTCTTCGGCCCTTTTCGGATAGTCAAAAACCATTTGCAGCTTCTTCTCTGGCCTTTTCGCAGTCAAAAAACCATTGCAGCTTCCTTCTTCTGGCCTTTTTTCAAGTCAAAAACCATTGCACTTCCTTCTTCTGGCCTTTTTTCGAGTCAAAAACCCAAGCTTCTTTCTGAGCCTTTTCAGTGGCCCTTTTCAGTCAAAAACCATTGCAGCTTCCTTCTTCTGGCCTTTTCGAGTCAAAAAACCATTGCAGCTTCCTTCTTCTGGCCTTTTTCGACGTCAAAAACCATTGCAGCTTCCTTCTTCTGGCCTTTTCGAGTCAAAAAACCATTTGCAGCCTTCCTTCTTCTGGCCTTTTCGAGTCAAAAACCATTTGCAGCTTCCTTCTTCTGGCCTTTTCGAGTCAAAAAACCATTGCAGCTTCCTTCTTCTGGCCTTTTCGAGTCAAAAAACCATGCAGCTTCCTTCTTCTGGCCTTTTCGAGTCAAAAACCATTGCAGCTTCCTTCTTCTGGCCTTTTCGAGTCAAAAACCATTGCAGCTTCCTTCTTCTGGCCTTTTCGAGTCAAAAACCATTGCAGCTTCCTTCTTTTGGCCTTTTCGAGTCAAAAAACCATTGCAAAAAACCATTGCAGCTTCCTTCTTCTGGCCTTTTCGAGTCAAAAACCATTGCAGCTTCCTTCTTCAGGCCTTTCGAGTCAAAAACCATTGCAGCTTCCTTCTTCTGGCCTTTTCGTCAAAAACATTGCATTCGAGCCAGCTTCCTTCTTCTGGCCTTTTCGAGTCAAAACCATTTGCAGCGTCCTTCTTCTGCCTTTTGAGTCAAAAACCATATTCAAAAACCATTGCAGCTTCCTTCTTCTGGCCTTTTCGAGTCAAAAACCATTGCAGCTTCGCTTCTTCTGGCCTTCGAGTCAAAACCATTGCAGCTTCCTTCTTCTGGCCTTTTCGAGTCAAAAACCATTGCAGCTTCCTTCTTCTGGCCTTTTCGAGTCAAAAACCCCATTGAGCTTCCTTCTTCTGGCCTTTCGAGTCAAAAACCATTGCAGCTTCTTTCTGGCCTTTTGTCAAAAACCATTGCAGCTTCCTTCTTCTGGCCTTTCGTCAAAAACCATTGTGGCCTTTTTCGAGTCAAAAACCATTGCAACTTCTTCTTCTGGCCTTTTCGAGTCAAAACCATTGTAGCTTCTTCTTCTTTTTGGCCTTTTTTCTGGCTTTTTCGAGTCGAAAACCATTTGCAGTTCCTTCTTCTGGCCTTTTCGAGTCAAAAACCATTGCAGCTTCCTTCTTCTGGCCATTTCGAGCAGTCGTTCAAATGACCCGGCCTTCTCAGTGACCTTGAATAACGGATGGGTTGGTACGGTGATCCCGGTAACTGACCCAATATACGCCGAAAGCAACGCATTTCAAAAGCGTTTAGTATGTGTGTGTTTGTATATATAGAGAGAGAAAAATAGATAGGTATAGTAGATAGATAGATATAGATAGGCAGATAGATAGATAAGTAGATAGAGCCAGATAGATAGATAGATAAAGATATAGATATATAGATATATAGATTTCATATAAATATATATATATATATATATATATATATATATATATATATAATATATATATATATATACATTATACACACACACACACACACACATATATATATATATATATATATATATATATATATATATATATATATATATATATTATATATATATAATATAACAACAATTCGATAAAGCAAACTTGTCGCAGCCGATAAGCCGTCGATCCCGCCAGCAAGCAGAGAGAAGGCTTCCGTCCCGCGGAGCCTGATGAGAGCGAGACAAACATTCCCGCACAATGCCAAGGTCCGCCGTCACGATGCCCGTTTGTCTCGGTCCTCGGATCCGGAAAACGGCGGACCCAGGAAGCACTTTTATTAATCTCGGGTCGTTGAGAGAACTGTGATGCGGGATGGCGGATGGGTGGCGTGGGGTGGGGGAGTGGAGTGCGGGGGTTGGAGGTGGTGGGGAGATGGGGGGGAATGGGGTTAGGGTGAACGTGGTGAGAGGGAGGGGGTTTTTTTGGCGCCAGGTGGGTGAACCAAAACTCCTAAGCACACGACCACATAGGACAACGCAAGAGTCCACACCAACACCCCGATCCCCCCACCCCCCACACCCGCCGACAACGGCCACGATGGACCTCGTAGGGGGTCGGCACAACCCAGAGGACAAGAGGGGTTTCTTTTTTTTGTCGTGAGGTTCAAACCATGTGTTTGTGTGTTGAGCCGCTATGTCCTATAAAGAAGGAACAAAGCGCTGTGAGGGGATGGGCATGGTGAGGTTTTCGGTTGATTGGGTGGTATTTTGAAAAACGATGCCGTAAGTGACCACAAAACCACACTGCTGAGGGGATAAGAAGTTTTTTTGGGGGGCACAAAGAAACAAAGGGGGGGATGGGGGGCAGTGCGTGCTAGATAAACAGCCCAGAGAAAAACACAAAAAAACAAAAATCCAAGATAAATAGTGACGCGAGTACGTGTCTGTATGGTTCGTGTGTGTGCCCTTGCGTGCTGTATGGAGACCATATACATGTGCGAATAGTTAGACTCAAAAAATTGAATGTGCGAGAACAGACATAGATATATGATCAAATTAAGAATAAGCATGTCTTTTCATGTATATTAAAGTTTCATAGATGTGAATTTAAACAACATGCAAATTGTATTATACCGGAATAGATATCTGTGCGCGTTGGTTTTAGCACACACACACACACACATCACACACACAACACACACACACACACACACACACAAACACACACACACACACACCCACACACACACACACATCATACCCACACACATACAGGGGGGGGAGAAACAGGAAAAGAAGCAGAACAAGAGGACCCAGCCGAATCAACGAAAAATCGTCTGTCGCGCACATTTTATATGAAAGATAAACAGAAGAAATCGCACTTATATCACAATACAGCCAAAGCTCTCGTTAGACAATATCCCCCTGTTCTATACGTATTAAAATCCTGCAACGTGCAAAAATGTGCAATAATATCTCGTTGCATTCCCTTTTCACATAAAAAAAGAAGAAACACAGAATAGTCAACGAGAAAAAATAACAAAAGCTTTGTTGGCGTTTTAAGAATGACTGAAACCCCACATTGTATTTTCAATCAACTGAAGCCTACATAAAACAGCGTAAAAATAACTGTGATAAAATATATGTATACAAAAGACAAGAAAAATCATACCATATTATACAATGATTAATCTATTTGAATTATCTCCTAAATATATAAACTCTACTATATTTAAGATTTTTTTTACTAAATATATGATTTATTTGCTATATGAATTAAATACAAATGATGATTTATCTGCTAAATTATTTATCTACTAATGAATTATCTACTAATGAATTAATATATGAATTATTTACTAATTAATACATGAATTGCCTACTAAATATATTAAATTTATTCCTTATCCATGATAAAACATAACAAGGCTTGTTTGGTATATGCGGGAATTAGTGATTTTACGAAACAGTCCATAGAACCTTCCCAGGGAAGTGAGAGTTAACCTTTAAAAAACATCACGCACTCTTCATAGCAAATTGTTAAGAAGATATAATAATAAAATTCAACGATAGGATACCATGAAAGGAACGTAGAAGCACAAAAAATGAATAGTCTTCTGCCCCCTTACGCGTAATTCTTGAAAAATGATCTAATAAAATAGCTTATAAAATATACAAAGACAACAGAAAAAAATCATAAGCAATAAATACAGGAAAAAAGAAGGATTTAATTAAAAAAATGGGCAGAAATAATAAAAAAAAGCAAGATGAGGGAAAAAAACATATAGTAAATTAAAAAGTAGATACATTGAACATGTTGAGGGGGAATTTTTTTTCTCATCTATACTAAAAACACAACACACACACACACCACACCACACATACATCTACACACACACACACACAACACATCAGATCTATACACACACAACACACCACACAGCACACAAATTGGTTGAGCAGAACATGTTGATAACAAGATGAAAAATGATTAAAAACATACAGT
The DNA here is from genome assembly GCF_003789085.1 of Penaeus vannamei. NCBI lineage: Eukaryota > Metazoa > Arthropoda > Malacostraca > Decapoda > Penaeidae > Penaeus > Penaeus vannamei. The sequence goes on from NW_020868685.1 coordinate 531,818, forward strand.
ATAAATAACTGCACACAAAAATGCCACAAAAAAGCAAAAAAAATGGATAAAATATAATTCAGATTGCTGTTAATATTTTTACAATCAGAAATATATGACAGAAAGGCGACGCATACTGATTATAACGAATCTGATGGGACAACATGCATTCACCTGAGGCCACAAGGTAGTCAAATATGTAGTTAAATATATCTGAACCAAAAAAAAGCCCCAATCTTCAGACAGAACACTTGAAACAAACACAACAACAAAACAATTATTGTTAATATCAATCGAAAGTACAAACTATGACAATACCATCCGCGCGACCATACACTCAAATCATTAATGCAAGACACAAACAACTCACAAGAAGACTAAAAACGAGTTTTAGTAACTTATAAACGAATGTTAATAGAAACCGTGAAGAAGAGAGCACAAAAAAAAATCGTACTAAAATCATCACTCCAAATACAAAAACATTCTCAATATTATTAACCATACTGAATCAAAGCACTCCAGAAATATTAGTCCCCAAACCTCATAAGCGTGCAACCTCAAAGAAATAACTCTCTACACACCCTCCACACTAATTATGCGTGTCTTACATAATTCCAAACCATAACAAAAAACAATACCCTCTAAAAAACCAGACACAAGCAAGATATAAGCCAAAAAACCAAATAACGATAGAAAATAATTGCGATAGATAAATCCAAAATAGACAGAAACAAAATCACCAGTCCAACATCAAAACTCTCTTAATAAGGAAAAACGAACAAGAAAAAGGACGAACACACAAAATAAAAATATAAGAGAAATAGAGAAGAGAACCATTCGTGAGTAAAAGTAAAAAACTTATAACAAAGGTCACCGGCTAATTAGGANGAGTCAAAAACCATTGCAGCTTCCTTCTTCTGGCCTTTTCGAGTCAAAAACCATTGCAGCTTCCTTCTTCTGGCCTTTTCGAGTCAAAAACATTGCAGCTTCCTTCTTCTGGCCTTTTCGAGTCAAAAACCATCGCAGCTTCCTTCTTCTGGCCTTTTCGAGTCAAAAACCATTGCAGCTTCCTTCTTCTGGCCTTTTCCCAGTCAAAAACCATTGCAGCCTTCCTTCTTCTGGCCTTTTCGAGTCAAAAACCATTGCAGCTTCCTTCTTCTGGCCTTTTCCAGTCAAAAACCATGCAGCTTCTTCTTCTGGCCTTTTCGAGTCAAAAACCATTGCAGCTTCCTTCTTCTGGCCTTTCGAGTCAAAAACCATTGCAGCTTCCTTCTTCTGGCCTTTTCCAGTCAAAAACCATTGCAGCTTCCTTCTTCTGGCCTTTTCCAGTTTAGCTTCTTCTCTGGCCTTTTCGAGTCAAAAACCAAGCTTCCTTCTTCTGGCCCGATCAAAAACCATTGCAGCTTCCTTCTTCTGGCCTTTTCGAGTCAAAAACCATCGCAGCTTCCTTCTTCTGGCCTTTTCGTCAAAAAACCATTGCAGCTTCCTTCTTCTGGCCTTTTCGAGTCAAAAACCATTGCAGCTTCCTTTCTTCTGGCCTTTTCGAGTCAAAAAACCATTGCAGCTTCCTTCTTCTGGCCTTTTCGAGTCAAAAACCATTGCAGCTTCCTTCTTCTGGCCTTTTCGTCAAAAACCATTGCAGCTTCCTTCTTCTGGCCTTTTTCGAGTCAAAACCATTGCAGCTTCCTTCTTCTGGCCTTTTCGAGTCAAAACCATTGCAGCTTCCTTCTTCTGCCTTTTCGATCAAAAACCATTGCAGCTTCCTTCTTCTGGCCTTTTCGTCAAAAACCATTGCAGCTTCCTTCTCTGGCCTTTTCCAGTCAAAACCATTGCAGCTTCCTTCTTCTGGCCTTTTCGAGTCAAAAACCATTGCAGCTTCCTTCTTCTGGTTTTCGTCAAAAACCATTGCAGCTTCCTTCTTCTGGCCTTTTCCAGTCAAAAACCATTCGCAGCTTCCTTTCTTCTGGCCTTTTCGAGTCAAAAACCATTGAGCTTCCTTCTTCTGGCCTTTTCAGTCAAAAACCAGCAGCTTCCTTCTTCTGGCCTTTTCGTCAAAAACCATTGCAGCTTCCTTCTTCTGGCCTTTTCCAGTCAAAAAACCATGCAGCTTCCTTCTTCTGGCCTTTTCCAGTTCGCAGCTTCCTCTTCTGGCCTTTTCGATCAAAAACCATTGCAGCTTCCTTCTTCTGGCCTTTCGAGTCAAAAACCATTGCAGCTTCCTGGCCTTTTCGTCAAAAACCATTGCAGCTTCCTTCTTCTGGCCTTTTCCAGTCAAAAACCATCGCAGCTCCTTCTTCTGGCCTTTTCGAGTCAAAAACCATTGCAGCTTCCTTCTTCTGCCTTTTCGAGTCAAAAACCATTGCCAGCTTCCTTCTTCTGGCCTTTTCGAGTCCATTGCAAGCTTCCTTCTTCTGGCCTTTTTCGAGTCAAAACCATTGCAGCTTCCTTCTTCTGGCCTTTTCGAGTCAAATCCATTGCAGCTTCCTTCCGGCCTTTTCGAGTCAAAAACCATTGCAGCTTCCTTCTTCTGGCCTTTTTCGAGTCAAAAACCATCGCAGCTTCCTTCTTCTGGCCTTTCGAGTCAAACACCATTGCAGCTTCCTTCTCTTTGGCCTTTTTCAAAAACCATTTGCAGCTTCCTTCTTCTGGCCTTTTTCGAGTCAAAAACCATTGCAGCTTCCTTCTTCTGGCCTTCGAGTCAAAAACCATTGCAGCTTCCTTCTTCTGGCCTTTCGAGTCAAAAAACCATGCAGCTTCCTTCTTCTGGCCTTTTCCAGTCAAAAACCATTGCATTTGGCCTTTCGAGTCACAGCTTCCTTCTTCTGGCCTTTTCGAGTCAAAAACCAGCAGCTTCCTTCTTCTGGCCTTTTCGAGTCAAAAACCATTGCAGCTTCCTTCTTCTGGCCTTTTCGAGTCAAACACCATTGCAGCTTCCTTCTTCTGGCCTTTTCGAGTCAAAAACCATCGCAGCTTCCTTCTTCTGGCCTTTTCGAGTCAAAAACCATGCAGCTTCCTTCTTCTGGCCTTTTTCGAGTCAAAAACCATTGCAGCTTCCTTCTTCTGGCCTTTCGAGTCAAAAACCATTGCAGCTTCCTTCTTCTGGCCTTTTCCGAGTCAAAAACCATTGCAGCTTCCTTCTTCTGGCCTTTTCGAGTCAAAAACCATTGCAGCTTCCTTCTTCTGGCCTTTTCGAGTCAAACACCATTGCAGCTTCCTTCTTCTGGCCTTTTCGAGTCAAAAACCATTGCAGCTTTCCTTCTTCCATGCAGCTTCCTTCTTCTGGCCTTTTCCAGTCAAAAACCATTGCAGCTTCCTTCTTCTGGCCTTTTCGAGTCAAAAAACCATTGCAGCTTCCTTCTTCTGGCCTTTTCGAGTCAAAAAACCATTGCAGCTTCCTTCTTCTGGCCTTTTCGAGTCAAAAAACCATTGCAGCTTCCTTCTTCTGGCCTTTTCCAGGTCAAAACCATTGCAGCTTCCTTCTTCTGGCCTTTTCGAGTCAAAAACCCCATTGCAGCTTCCTTCTTCTGGCCTTTTTCGAGTCAAACACCATTGCAGTTCCTTCTTCTGGCCTTTTCGAGTCAAAAACCATTGCAGCTTCCTTCTTCTGGCCTTTTCGAGTCAAAAACCAATTGCAGCTTCCTTCTTCTGGCCTTTTTCGAGTCAAACCCATTGCAGCTTCCTTCTTCTGGCCTTTCGAGTCAAAAACCATTGCAGCTTCCTTCTTCTGGCCTTTTCGAGTCAAAAACCACTGCAGCTTCCTTCTTCTGGCCTTTTCGAGTCAAAAACCATTGCAGCTTCCTCTTCTGGCCTTTTTCGAGTCAAAAAACCATTGCAGCTTCCTTCTTCTGGCCTTTTCGAGTCAAAAACCATTGCCTTCTTTCTTCTGGCCTTTTCGAGTCAAAAACCATTGCAGCTTCCTTCTTCTGGCCTTTTCGAGTCAAAAAACCATTGCAGCTTCCTTCTTGGCCTTTTCGAGTCAAAAAACCATGCAGCTTCCTTCTTCTGGCCTTTTTCGAGTCAAAAACCATTGCAGCTTCCTTCTTCTGGCCTTTTCGAGTTTGGCCTTTTCGAGTCAAAAACCCATGCAGCTTCCTTCTTCTGGCCTTTTCGAGTCAAAACCATTGCAGCTTCCTTCTTCTGGCCTTTTCGAGTCAAAAACCATTGCAGCTTCCTTCTTCTGGCCTTTTCGAGTCAAAAACCATTGCAGCTTCCTTCTTCTGGCCTTTTCGAGTCAAAAAACCATGCAGCTTCCTTCTTCTGGCCTTTTCGAGTCAAAAACCATTGCAGCTTCCTTCTTCTGGCCTTTTCGAGTCAAAAACCATTGCAGCTTCCTTCTTCTGGCCTTTTCGAGTCAAAAACCATTGCAGCTTCCTTCTTCTGGCCTTTTCGAGTCAAAAAACCATTGCAGCTTCCTTCTTCTGGCCTTTTTCAGTTGCCTTCCTTCTTCTGGCCTTTTCGAAGTCAAAACCATTGCAGCTTCCTTCTTCTGGCCTTTTCGAGTCAAAAACCATTGCAGCTTCCTTCTTCTGGCCTTTTCGAGACTTCTTCTGGCCTTTTCGAGTCAAAAACCATTGCAGCTTCCTTCTTCTGGCCTTTTCGAGTCAAAACCATTGCAGCTTCCTTCTTCTGGCCTTTTTCGAGTCAAAAACCATTGCAGCTTCCTTCTTCTGGCCTTTTCGAGTCAAAACCATTGCAGCTTCCTTCTTCTGGCCTTTTCGAGTCAAAAACCATTGCAGCTTCCTTCTTCTGGCCTTTTCGAGTCAAAAACCATTGCAGCTTCCTTCTTCTGGCCTTTTCGAGTCAAACACCATTGCAGCTTCCTTCTTCTGGCCTTTTCCGAGTCAAAAACCATTGCAGCTTCCTTCTTCTGGCCTTTTCGAGTCAAAACATTGCATCTGGCCTTTTTCAAAAACCATTGCAGTTCCTTCTCTGGCCTTTTCGAGTCAAAAAACCATTGCAGCTTCCTTCTTCTGGCCTTTCGAGTCAAAAACCATTGCAGCTTCCCTTCTTCTGGCCTTTTCGAGTCAAAAACCATTGCATTTTGCAGCTTCCTTCTTCTGGCCTTTTCGAGTCAAAAACCATTGCAGCTTCCTTCTTCTGGCCTTTTCGAGTCAAAAACCATTGCAGCTTCCTTCTTCTGGCCTTTTCGAGTCAAAACCATTGCAGCTTCCTTCTTCTGGCCTTTTCGAGTCAAAAACATTGCGCTTCCTTCTTTGGCCTTTTCGAGTCAAAACCATTGCAGCTTCCTTCTTCTGGCCTTTTCGAGTCAAAAACCATTGCAGCTTCCTTCTTCTGGCCTTTTCGAGTCATTGCAGCTTCCTTCTTCTGGCCTTTTCGAGTCAAAACCATTGCAGCTTCCTTCTTCTGGCCTTTCGAGTCAAAAACCATTGCAGCTTCCTTTCTTCTGGCCTTTTCGAGTCAAAAACCATTGCAGCTTCCTTCTTCTGGCATTGCCTTCCTTCTTCTGGCCTTTTCGAGTCAAAAACCATTGCAGCTTCCTTCTTCTGGCCTTTTCGAGTCAAAACCATTGCAGCTTCTTCTTCTGGCCTTTCGAGTCAAAACATTGCAGCTTCCTTCTTCTGGCCTTTTCGTCAAAAACCATTGCAGCTTCCTTCTTCTGGCCTTTTCGAGTCAAAACCATTGCAGCCTTTTTTCATTGCTTCCTTCTTCTGGCCTTTTCGAGTCAAAAACCATTGCAGCTTCCTTCTTCTGGCCTTTTCGAGTCAAAAACCATTGCAGCTTCCTTCTTCTGGCCTTTTCGAGTCAAAAACCATTGCAGCTTCCTTCTTCTGGCCTTTTCGAGTCAAAAACCATTGCAGCTTCTTTCTTCTGGCCTTTTCGAGTCAAAAACCATTGCAGCTTCCTTCTTTCTGGCCTTTCGAGTCAAAAACCATTGCAGCTTTCTTCTTCTTGGCCTTTTCGAGTCAAAAAACATTGCAGCTTCCTTCTTCTGGCCTTTTCGAGTCAAAAAACCATTGCAGCTTCCTTCTTCTGGCCTTTTCGAGTCAAAAAAACCATTGCAGCTTCCTTCTTCTGGCCTTTTCGAGTCAAAAAACCATTGCTTCCTTCTTCTGGCCTTTTCGAGTCAAAAACCATTGCAGCTTCCTTTTCTGGCCTTTTCGAGTCAAAAACCATTGCAGCCTTTTCGAGTCAAAAACCATTGCAGCTTCCTTCTTCTGGCCTTTTCGAGTCAAAAACCATTGCAGCTTCCTTCTTCTGCCTTTTCGAAAAACCATTGCAGCTTTCCTTCTTCTGGCCTTTTTCGAGTCAAAAAACCATTGCAGCTTCCTTCTTCTGGCCTTTTCGAGTCAAAAACCATTGCAGCTTCCTTCTTCTGCCTTTTCGAGTCAAAAACCAGCTTCCTTCTTCTGGCCTTTTCGAGTCAAACACCATTGCAGCTTCCTTCTTCTGGCCTTTTCTTCAAAAACATTCAGCTTCTTTTTTTTTTCGAGTCAAAAAACCATTGCAGCTTCCTTCTTCTGGCCTTTTCGAGGCCTTTTCGAGTCAAAAACCATTGCAGCTCCTTCTTCTGGCCTTTTTCGAGTCAAAAAAACCATTGCAGCTCCTTCTTCTGGCCTCGAGTCAAAAACCTGCAGCCTTTTCGAGTCAAAACCATTGCAGCTTCCTTCTTCTGGCCTTTTCGAGTCAAAAACCATTGCAGCTTCCTTCTTCTGGCCTTTTCGAGTCAAAAACCATTGCAGCTTCCTTCTTCTGCCTTTTCGAGTCAAAAACCATTGCAGCTTCCTTCTTCTGGCCTTTTCGAGTCAAAACCATTGCAGCAGCTTCCTTCTTCTTCCCTTTTCTCAAAACCATTGCAGCTTCCCTTCTGGCCTTTCGTCAAAAACCATTGAGCTTCCTTCTTCTGGCCTTTCGAGTCAAAAACCATTGCAGCTTCTTTCTGGCCTTTCGAGTCAAAACCAGCACTTCCTTCTATCGGCCTTTTCGAGTCAAAAACCATTGCAGCTTCCTTCTTCTGGCCTTTTCGAGTCAAAAACCATTGCAGCTTCTTTCTGGCTTTTCGAGTCAAAACATTGCAGCTTCCTTTCTTCTTGGCCCTTTTTTCGAGTTCAAAAACCATTGCAGCTCCTTCTTCTGGCCTTTTTCGAGTCGAAAAACTTGCATTCGAGTCGCAGCTTCCTTCTCTGGCCTT
>NW_020868685.1:549004-560159 GCF_003789085.1 Penaeus vannamei
TATAAAATATCAGCTAATATAGAATTAAATATTGATATGTAGTCGTGTATATATGTATATAATATACATATCTACATAATTATATATATTATTATAGTATTATATATATATATTATATATTATATATTGTGTGTGTCTTGGTGTGTGATCGTGGTGTGTCAGCTATATAATTAATTGTTGTGTGTGTGTTGTGTTGAATGTTGTAGATAATTATATGTGTGTGTCGTTAATATTATTATATTTATATAATCCTATATTTAATATTAAGTCACTATTTTAATGTAGTGTTATATAGTTTTAAAATAATATTACAGCTTATAATTAATGTATTATATACATTTTTATTTTTATATATAACATATATATAGTATATATAAATAATTTAATATATATTAATATATATATTATATATATAATATCACTCATTTAATTACATTTTTATTAACTTCTATAAGTATTTATTATATAGAATAGATTATAAATAGTATTATATTATTAACATTTGTTATATTTATATTAGTATATAATATCTACCATTTTAATTAACTATATAATATACTTATAATATATTTATTTTCATATTAAAGTATGATCTTATATAATATAAATATTATATATTATATATTATAATATATATAATATCATATATATATCATCATTAATATACTATATTACTTAACTAATAATTAAATATAAAATTTAATGTTATATTATAATATTATATCACAATCAATCCACATACACTAAACACTTAAATATCATATATACTGTAACATGTCTGTCATTTATGTTATATATATATATACTACTATATTATTAATATATTATATAATTCATATGTCTTATTTATAATATATCATATTATCATAATATATTATATATAACTATAATAATATATATTATATCATAATGATACTATCTATAACATATATAATAGACATGTGTATATACCAACTTTGCCTAAATACTTCATACATAAATATATAATATTTAATAAGTATTATGATGTACTGAGTATGTATATTAATAAACAGACAGGGAGTGTTAACTATTATAAATTATATCCAATAATGATACTTATATTTCAATTTGATGTGTAACCGGTTTATTAGGAAATAAATGGAAAGACGATGGTTATATCAATACATCCTATAAGTGAAACTCTCTCTACAACTATGTATATCGGCCTCTAAACCTAAGTATCGTATCCAGCTCACAAGCCAATAATACCCTCTACTAAAGCACGCAGATATTAAATTAGTCATAGTGCATAAAACATAACCGCTCATCTGCACCTAAATACGTGGACAGTGTATAAATTAAGGGCAGACGCTAATAGTTTATTAAGTATAATATAATACCTAACACCGTCCTCAACATTATATATGCGTACCTTAACCTCTCGTCATTACATATTCAATAGTAATAACATGGCAGTTTTCAATGACATCTCAGATTATATACCGTTCTATATAATAAGTTGATATTATTTTGTATGATAAGCGTCTTCTCTCTCGCCACTGTTTCCCCCACCCCCACCTGGTACGTCATATACTCTAGGCAAAGAACTAAAACAGTGAACTCTCATATATACCCCCCTCACCACTTCACCATATCTCACCCTCAGCGCTCGTCAGTGGACCCAGGGAGTGAGTCGTCTCACCTTCTATTGTTACCATATGCTCCCCTGTTTATTAAGTTTTTATAGCGCAGTTCACATAGTTATATATATTAGGTATATCGTGAATAATTCAATCCTACTAGTCCAACTATTTACCTTCAGCTCATTTCCTCCATGCAACCCTCCTAATACTCCTACTTTATCCCTATTATATCTCTTTAATTTCCTCGTACTACTTTACCTTCATAATACAATCGGTTATCTAATATATATTAATATACGTATAATATATTAATCAATTCCATTATCCACTATAACTCAGCTTCCCTCGTAACTACATACATTGCTCAATCTATAATATATCAATTCATCAATTACATTTACTATATATCCATAATATATTATGGAACTATATAATCATTTATATACTTCCTAATTCTATCCACCTCCTTCACTATATTATACTTCCTTCTATACCTTTATATTATTTCTCCTTACTTATACTCTTAATTGCTTCATTCAATCTAATTACATCATATCAACTTATATATATATCATCATATAAATTCAATCAATAATATTCTAATATATCACCTATATTCTACTCTATCAATTAATCAATATATACCATTACATCCACCACATAACTACTTATATTATCATAATAATATTTCTGATAGTATACTATATATAACTCAACCATTATGATAATTTAACTATAACTCACATATCCTAACTCAACACTCTACTATCCCCTCCATCACTCATTCCTCAGCACCCCTGTGTCCCCCCTCCCCGCCCCAGCTGTTCTACTATAACGAATCAATATTGGGATACCGCCCTTACCCTGATACTATACTATTATATAGCAATGAGATTGAAGTGTATCCCACTCTTCATACTAAAGTTGGGATGAAGACTGTAGGTAATCCTCAGACTATAGCACATTGCGACGAATTATGAAATGAGTCGTTACGTGATTTTACTTACGCGATTTACGTTAGTGGTATATAATTGAAAAGACGTCGACAGACTTATAGTAGGCGCTGATATATATAGTGACAGCGCAAGTTATCATACTGGTAGGCTCATACGTTTAGGTATATAGTCTCTACGAGCTATATTATTATCTTATATATGATACTTAGAATCCTATATTATATTATATTTGTATGCTATATTTAGTGTATTCATGTATAATATAATATGATTAGATTATGTAAAATAAAATGTTATTAATCTTACTATATTACGTTATATTATATATATCAGCAACTTATAGTGTAAATGTATGTATTGTAATATTATATATTAGATAGATAGATGATAGAGTAGATAGATGTAATTATTATCACTACACACCGAACAAACTATTCATAACAATATATTATTTAATTTAATGATAACCTAATATATATATATATATAGTCATGTATCTCTAATTAATAATGAGTAAGTACTTTAGTAAAATGAAATATAGTATACATATTATATATATATATAGCTATAGTATATTATATTATATTAATGTAAATACATGTATGTACTAATCGTTCAGTAACATTATTATATCTACATACAATTATGTCGTAGGTAGATATGTTACAACTTGTAGATATATGCATTACAGTATCATACTATATACTTTATATATATACATATATATACATTTATAAAGTACCTGTACTACTAATACCTGATATAAGGATATACGCTCGTAATCAGTTTACCGCTATATAATTATACCTATATACTACGCGCCAGCGCACCCTAAGGTCGTAATTCCAGTATCTGCTACTAATATAATACATTAATAAATATATACATATAGGTATATATATATATATATATATATGTGATATGTATATTAATACCTTGTATCTATAGTGGCCTTATATATCCGGTATATATGAATATATATAAAATACTCTATATACTACTGGCTCACGTATATTATGTATATAAATGTAGAATCTATATTATGTATATATATCAATTACTATCATGTGTCCCCTGATTATGTATATATAGACCTCTGCGCTCACCTAATACCTGCGTGTGTGTGGTGTCGTGTGTGTGTGGTGCCTGTGATGCGGGCAGGGCGCGAGTGTGTTGCTGTGATGGGCTGTGTGTGTGTGTGTGTGTGTATATGTCCTGTATATGTGTAATATATAATATATTATAGATAGTGAGGTACTAGTATATGCCGTACCTCTCAGCCACGGCCAATAGCGCTCAATCCTGGTCTACATTATTATAAATGTATTGTAAATCCAAGTACTAATATTATTATATATAGTGAAATGTGAATAAATGTGTAATGATAATAATAGAGCAGGTGTATATAAGTAAAACGTGGTATAGTAGATGCACCCTCATGAAAGACGTTGCCTTACTACTATTAGATATAGATATAGATGACGACCTGCAGTAGCATATGTAGACATGTATCTGATACATAGCTATATTGTGTAACTATCATGCCATTTATAATAAATATACCAATACATCACTTGCCCTAGTATACAGCTACTGCCGGAGATACGGGGACGGGATATATAATATATATGTAATATGACGTGCAGTAGTGGGTAATAATGCTGGTAATGATAATTAGTGTGTGTGTGTAGTGTGTGTGTGTGATGGAGAGGGTAATAATACTAATGATACTGAGTATAGATGCTATTAGGTGTACTATAGTTAAACTTGCAATTCGCCTTTCTGCTAGTATGATCGGTGACTCGTGTGTTTGTAGGTGTGTTGTGTGTGTTTGTTCTGGAGGGGGGTGCGTCATCTAAGTATGTTCCGGTGAGGTAATTCTACGTAAATTGTCGTTTTGCTGATTTATTGCTGACCAGTAGAGGATACTTACAGCGCTATCAAACAACTACAACTGGAATTAAGACCTAAGAGGAAAGACAACGATTACATAACAAGCCATAAGCACGACCAATGACAACGAATAAAAGTATTCGAATTATAATAATATTAGGATAGGTAAGAATGGGAAAGTGAAAAGTCGTAGCAAGAGATATAGTATGAACCTTAGATAAAAATAAGATAGACCAAAAGAGAAGATAATCTTGATAAAATGCCGATGAGAGATATATGAATTAATCAAGATGGAAAGAGATGAATAAGAGTAATAGGTAGAAAATATAAAGACGAGTAGATAGATAAGAACAAAAGGGAATAATAAGATATATATAAGGGACGACGAGCGGTAACACAACACCACAAGAGTGAAGAGAAAGGAGCAAAAGTAGTACCCATCAATAGAAATATATATATGTATATGTAGAAATACACGGGGAGGGGAGAGAGTAAATGGGTATATAGATTACCACTAAGAATATAGAGATAGAATAAAGATGGGATAAGGAGATAGATAGTGACAATAACCGAGTAAAAGTAATAACGAGAGAGAAAGAGATTAGAAAGGGGGAAGAAAAAGAGAGAGAGAAAGAAGGATTACCAGAAGGAGAAGAAGATAAGAAGCGAATTGAGAAGAAGGCGTTTATAGTTCATGAAATCGTAATTTTTTTAATAAATGGGATAAGTAGATAGTAAAGAGAAGTATATATATACTTGACTAAGATGAAATAACGAACAAACAAATCGGGATAGTGTAGAGGCGGAGGAGCCGCCCTAAAACCGCCTCCAGCTACGCGACGGTAGAGCCACGGAACAGCCCGGCCCATATAGCCAGAGCCAGGCTCAGATGCTGACAAGGTCGATCTGGTGCGCGGGGCGGCGCCGCCGGCGGGGACAAGCGTAACGGGTCAAGGTGTGAGGGCTGGGCATCAGGCGTGTGCTACGGCCGATGGAAAGAGAAGAAGCAGCAACAGAAAGGTAAATATGGGGGGGTGCACGGCACCATTCGGCAGGGCGAGAGATGTGAGAGCGAGTGCGAGAGCGTGTCATGTAGTGGAGACTCCTGAGGAAAGAGGGGCTCAACGATAGTAGATAGAAGGTGCACAAGTATATCTCTATGTCTAGCATGCTCGTCCTAATCTTCACGTTAGTACGTATGCTTCCTCGTGAAAGAGAGAGAGAGAACAGGCAGTACAGACAAGATGCGTCCATGTGCGACGAGAGTGAGTACAATACCAAGTCAGAACGAGGAGAGATGAAGAGAGAGAAGAGGACTGAGAGCGGAAGTTCGATGTTTGATATTTTTTGATTTTCTTTTTGTTTTACTTTTCTTTTGCATTGCTGCCTTTGTTTAAGATTGAGCGTTAGAGAGAGGAGAATTGAGTAGAGAGTTTATGTTTTTGTATTAGAAAATAAGTAAATGGTCCTGGCAGACCTGAAAGGACAATACGCGAGAGAGAGAGGAGTAAGTATTGTACAAGTAAGAACCCGCAGAGAGAGAGAGAAGAGAGTGAGAGAGAGAAGAGGTGAGAGAGAGAGAAGAGAGAGAGAGACGCGCAAGAGTGATGAGACGACGAGAGAGAGAGAGAGGCAGCACGACAGCCAAAGGCAGAGTGTGAGAGGAGAAGAATACAAGTATTATGATATAGTGAGTAAGAGGAGAGAGATAGAGAGCAGAGAGATAAGAGAGCAGAGATGAAGAGAGCCGAGACGACGCGCAGACGACAGAAAAGACGAACCACGAGAGAGCGAGCAGAAACGAGAGAGAGAGAGAGAGAGAGAGAGAGAGAGAGAGAGAGAGCAAAGAGAGAGAAGAGCGAGAGCGAGAGCGAGAGCGAGAGCAGAGAGAGAGAGAGAGCAGAGAGAGTGCGAGGCCGACATGTGGCGCGGAGGTTTTGATGGCTAACGAGTCCTGGCTCATTCCGAGTCGAGCGGGCAGGGAAATCGCCTCCAGACCACTGGATAGACATTGATATCAGGTAAGCATTTGTTGATTCTGTGATTATCTCTCTTGTTTTATTTTGTCATTGAGTTGCTTATCTTTAACTGTTTGTTTGTTTGTTTTAATTGATATGTTAAAACTACATATATTCTTGTCATACTCTTTTGAGGGTATGGTTTAAATGGGAGTGACTATCATATCCGCAAATGTAATGTAATGATAATCAAACCCTTTTTTAATATATATATTTTCATCGTAATATGCGGCGTTTTTCTATTGACAAAAAATATAGATTCCAATTCCAGTTTGCTTATCAAAAATAATGAAAAAATTCCAAGAAAAAACAAACAAACACACTCACTTTCGCTTCTTCTTTGCCGGTGATAAGGAAATAAAAGTGCCCTATTTTTATCGATAATTCTAGAGTGCCTTTTAAGTAAGAGTGCCAAGCCGCCCTATCCAAAGAGTGCCTCATACAGTGCCTCGTGCAGTGCCACGTGAGTTTCCAGATGATTCCATAGGAGGCATTTGATCTTAACTTTATTATCAGTCTTTATGATTGGTCGACACGCGAAGGGAGCCGCAAAACCCTCTTTGGCTCTTGGGTTGTTTAAAGAACTTGAGATACGAGTTTCACTTTTATCATTGATGTTATCATACTTTCATAATGATTATTAAGAATCATAATGATATCAGCATTATCGTTATCATTATCATTACTATTGCTATTGTTGTTGCTGTTATCGTTATTGCTATGTGATTTATATTTTTGTTAGTTATTCTTATCAGTAGTTGTATTATAATTATTGTTATTGTCATCATTTTCAACATCATCATTATCATTATCACTATAATTATCTTATTGTCATGATTATAATTATTATCACTTTTATCATCATCATCATTATTGCTGTTGTTACAAATATGGCTATTTCAATATCATTATTACTCTTATTATAACTTTTATCATAGTAAGAGTAATTATCATATCATCATTATCATATTTATTGTTATTACTATTATTGTTTGAGGCAAGTACACTGCAAGGAAGTAATTAGACCCTCAGTTTATGCTCACTGATTTTTTTACACGACTTTTGAATAATAAATAAAAACGGTACGAGGGGAAAGAGGAGAAGAAAGAAGGGAGAGGGGGAAAGGAAGGAAGGAGAAGAAGGCATAAATAGAAAATGGAAATGAGAAAGAGGAACAGAAGGGAAACAGGATATAACGAAGAGGAGACGTGAAAGGGGAAAGGAGAAAAAAAAATGAGAACAGGAGAGAGATTGAAGGGAGTGGGCAGTTTAAAGAGGAGAGAAAAAAAGTGGGAGGGGAGTGAAAATGAATGAAGATTGGGGAGTGAGAGGGGGCGTGGGACGAGAGAGGAGACAAAGGAAAAGAGGAGGGAAGGCAACGGTAGTAGGAAGAGAGGAGGAGAGAGACTACCTCTTACCCCCCCCCCCCCCCGAATTTCCATGGGTCACGCTAATAATTAAAGTTATCATTTCTAACATTATCATTAAGTTGCTGTTATCATCATCATTGTTGTAATTATTTGTAGTCGCAGTAGTATCATTATGATTATTACGATTACAACCATCATTATTTCACGTACGAGCAGTCATTAACCGAAAAAAAAAACTTAAAAAGTAACTAACGTAATCATTAAAAAAAAAATCTTGGATCCACTTGTAAAAAAAATTATGAAAATCTATCCCTAACCGTTGCAGCAATCTGCCAACCAACCAACAAACTAATCAACGCCACCAAAAACATAACCACCTCAGCAACTCCGCTCCATCTTGGCCTGTGATGCCTCCCGGCTGTTTGTGTTGGTCCGTACGGAACGTTTTGGTGAAACTCCCACTAACGGATGGTGGCAATGGAAATTCTGTATGGTTTCTAGTGTGTTGAGAAGGAGAGGAAGAGAGGGAGAGGGAGGAATGGGGGGGAGGGGAGAAGAAGGGAGAGAGGAGAGGGTGTGTGGAGGAAAGAGGGAGAGGGAGAAAAGAAAAGGAGTGGAAGAGGGGAGAGGGAAAGGGTGGTTGAGGGGAGAGGGAGAGGGAGAAGGGTTTGAGGGGAAAAGAGAGGAGGGAGAAAGAGGGGAGAAAACAGAGGTAGAGGAATGGGGAGAAGAGGGAGAGGGAAAAGGATGGGTGACGGGAGAACAGAGAGGGAGAGGGAGACAGGTGGGTGAAGGGAGAAAGGGTGAGAAAAGAGAGGAAGAGGGAGAGGGCGGATGAGGGGAGAGAGGGAGAAGAGTGTATGTGGGGTGAGAGGAGAGGAGAAAGGGAAAAGGAAGAAAGGGATAAGGAGGAGAGACGGATAGGAGAAATGAAACAGGGGGGATGAGAGAGAGAAAGCGAGGGAAGGGGAGAGGGATGAGAAAGAGAAAGAGGATATGGGAAGGAGAGGCAGAAAGTAAGGGAAAGGGCGAGGCTGATGAGAGAGAGAGGAAAGAAGGAGGGGGATGGAGAAAGAGAAATCAGTGGGGAGGGGAAGAGAAGGGATAAGAAAAAGAGAAAGAGAGAAGGGGAGAGAGAAAAGACGAAGGATAGAGCGATTAGGAGGATAGAGAAGGGATAAGTGAGAATGAGGAAAAATAAGCAAAAAAAGGAAAAAAAAAAAGAGAGACAGAGATGAGGGAGCGTGTGAAAGCGAGGGAGAGAGAAATGAAATACGAAAGACAGATACAGAGAAACGGAAAGAGAAAAAAACGAGAATAGAGATGCAGGGAAGGAGAAAAAAACAAGAGAAGAGAAAGGACTGAAAAGATATAAAAACGAAGAAAGAAGGGGAACAAAGAAATAACAAAGGGATAAGAAAGGGGAAGACAAGAAAGAAGATTAGGATAAACAAGTACACAAGAGACGAGAAAAATGAATATAAATCAGTAATCCACAGTAATCCACACTATTGACTATACCCCTTATTTGCAAAAACCTTGAATACCCATAAATACCTTCGTCTGTCTATTAATCCAGTCATTATCTACTATTAATTGGACAAATAACGGTCTGGTTGTGATTAATTAGCTCAAAAGGCCTTTGATTGGGTGCAAAGAAAGTGGTTTCCCTTATTACTGTAATTATCTGTCTTTTTATTTGTTTGTTTGTCTTTTCATTTTATTTCTTTATTATTCATTTTCTTTTTTTCTGTTTTTTTTTTACTTCCTTGTGACCTTCGTCTATGCTATCATTCACAAATAACAAACAAAAAAAACACGTGGAAATTTGATATCTGTGATTTTATGTACTATTACCGTCATTATCCTCATTATCATTATCATTGTCCTTATTATGCCCGTTATTATCATTAATTTGATTATCTTTGCTGTTATCAGTATTTCTAGCGATATCTTTATCATTATTCATTATCATCATCATCATTATCATGATTACTATTATTATCACGTTTGCTATCATCAGTAATATTATTACCGTTATTATTAACTGTATCATTATTATCATTATCGTTATGATCATTATTATCAAACGCATTAACTAATATATTTTTTCTCCATCTTTTTCCCTCCTACCTTCCTCCTCCTTCTCTCTCTTTTTCTTTCCTCTCGTTCTTACTTCCCTCTTCTTTTCCTGTCGTCTTTCCTCTCTTCCTGGTCTCTCTCCTCTTCCTTTTTTCTTCTGCTTCTCTCCTTTCTCTCCTCTCTCTCCTTTTCTCTCTCTTCTCTCTCCTCTTCGTCTCTCTCTTCTGCTCTTCTCCTCTCTCTCTCTCTCTCTCTCTCCTCTCTCTCTCTCCTCTCTCTCTTCTCTCTCTCTCTCTCTTCTCTCTCTTTCACACCTCCTTCCTCCCTCCCTCCCTCACCTCGCCTTCGCCTACCTTGTCCTTCCCTTCCCTTCCTTCCTTCCTTCCTTTCCTTCCTTTTACACTTCCTTCCTTCCTCCTTCCCCCACCTTCCCTCCCTACCCTCCCTCCTACACCTCCTTCTTTCCCTTCTCCTTCTCCCTTCCCTTCATCCAGCAGCCACCTCCCTCCTCGCCGCGGCGCTTGCTCCCTCCCTCCTGTCCCTCGCTTCCTCCTTCTTTCCTCCTTCTGTCTCCGCTTGCCTTCTTCCATGCAGCCTGCCTGCCTTCCCCGCCAGCCTTCCCTTCCTATCCTCCCTCCTAATACCCCTATTCCTTCCTTCTTTCCCCCCCTCTTCTCTCCTTCTCTCCTGCGGGCTGCGCCGTCCTTCCCTCCCTCGCCTCCCTCGCCTCCCTCCCTTCCCGCATCCCTGCCCCTGCGCCTCCCTCGCTTCTCTTCTGTCAGTTGCCTCCCTCCTGCCTCTCTCTCCTTCGCCTCCCTTCCCTCCCTCCGCTTCTCTCCTTTATTCCCTCACCTCCGTCCCTCCCTCCTCCTCCCGTGCCTTGCTCTGTCCGTTCATTCCCGTCTCTTCCCTCCTGTCCCTTCCCTCTCGAGCCGGGGGGGGGGTGGACATGTCCTGTGATGCGCTCCTCTTCTCCCTCTTTCCTGATCTGCGCGCGCGCCGCCCCCCTCACCCCCCTCACCCCCACGTGCCGACGAAGGGGATGCGCTAAGTCCGCCCTGCCCGGGGGGGGCGGCGGGGTCCGCGCGGGGGCCGGTCGCCCGTCTACGTGTCGTTAGCGCTCTGTGCGGTGTGGGGGGCGGGTGTGGGATAGCGTGGTTAAGGTCGAGTGGACATGTGTTCGTGTTTGTTTTTTTGGGTTTGTTGTTGGTTTTGTGTGTGTTGTGTTGGTT
>NW_020868685.1:563439-568439 GCF_003789085.1 Penaeus vannamei
CTCTCTACTTCTCCTCTCACTGTTTCTTATTTTCCTTCTCCATCATAACTAAACTCTTCTATGCTGCCCTGTCTTTCTTACTTCATTTCATGTTTCTTCGGCAATTACCAGTTCTGCTGTCTGTATTCTCCCCTGCTCATTTCTCTAATTTTCTATTTCTTTTTCCTCTTATTTCTATTCTTTTTGCCTCTAATTTCTTTTTCTTTTTCCTTAATTTCTTTTTCTTTTTCCTCTAATTTCTAATTTCTTTTCCTCTATTTCTTATTTCTTTTCCTCTAATTTCTATCTCTCTTTTTCTCTTATTTCTTATTTCTTTTTCTCTAAATTTCTATCTCTTTTTCCTCTTCTTTATTTCTTAATTCTTTTTCTTCTAAATTTCTATTTCTTTTTCCTCTAATTTCTATTTCTTTTTCCTCTTATTTCTATTTCTTTTCCCCTTAATTTCTACTTTCTTTTCCTCTCCCATCTCTCCTCCCTCACCTCACCCCCCCCCCTCTTCTCTACCCAAGACAGCTAAAGACTTCAGAAAAATGCGAGAGACGCGGAGGTATTATCCCCCTCCCCCCCTCCCCTCTTCCTCCCTCCTCCTCTACCCAAAATCTTCCCTCCTCAACCCCCCTCCCCCTTCTTCCCCTCCTTTCTTGGTCTTTTCCTCCCCCTCCCCTCCTCCTCTCTCTTCTTTTTCCAAATCTTTTATCGTTTTTTTTTCTTCCTTTTTCTTTTTTTTTCTTGTTTCTTCTCCTCTCTTCTCTTGTTTAATTTTCTTGTTTTTTCATTCTATTTTCTTCCTCTCTTTTTCCCTTCTCTACCTTTTCCCATTATTGCTTCTCATTCATTTCTCTCTTCTTTCTTCATTTCTCTTCCCTTCCCTTCTCCTCTCCAAAACCTCATCCTCCCCTTCACCCTTCTCTCTCCACCTACCTTCTCTCCTTCCCTTCCTCCTCCCTTTTATCTTTTACTCCTCTTCCCCACCTCCTCTTCTCCAATTTTATTCTAGTTTCTCTTTTTCATTTCCCTCATCCACTTCTTCTCCTTCACCACTTGTTTATCTCCTCTTTTTATTCCTGTCCCTCTTTTTCCTTTCTCTTCTCTTTTTTACTCATCTTCCTCAGTCGTCTTTTTCCTCACCCATCCCACCTACCCCTCACCCCTCTCCCCTCACTCATTTCCCCTTCTCATCCTCCCCTTCCCCACTCCCTTCACCCCCCACCTTCCCCTCTTCCATCACCCACCTCCTTTTCCCTCACTTTTTCCCTCCTCACCCACCTCTTTCCCTACCCACTCCTCTCCCCTCACCCTCCCTTCCCTCCCCTCTTCCATCGCCCCTCCTCTTACTCCCGTTTCCCCTCCTTCAACCCTCCATCTTCCCTAGCCCCACCACGGCCTCCCCTACCCCTTTCCCCTCATACCCCTTACCCACCCCTTTTCTCTACCCACTCCATAAACCCACCCCTCCCCTCCCTTCCCACCCCTCATCTTCGGCCACCTCTTTCCCGTCCCCACTCCTCCCACGACCCACTCCCCCTCACCCACCCCTCCCCCCTCACCCTCACCCACCTCCCCCCTCATCCACCCCTCCCTTCCTCCCTCGCAACGGAAAAGATTTGCCACTCAAGAGACCGCTCAGCTTGATCGCCCACCGACGTCGACCTCCCCCCACCCCCACCCCACCCCACCCCACCTCACCCGACGACGAGGTGAAAGCGTGGGCGAGGGCGAGAAGGGGGAGAGAGGGGGGGGGAAGGAGAATAGGGAGAAGGGGATAGGAGGAAGAGAAAAAGAGGTCATGAGAAGAGAGAGGAGAGAGAGAGAGAGCAGAAGAGAGAGAGAGAGAGAGAGAGGAGAGAGAGGAAGAGAGGAGCAGAAGAGGAAGGACGAGGGAGGAAAGGAGAGGGAAGATGAAGGGAGGGAGGGAAGGGAGGGAGGGGGCAGGAAGGGAGACAACGAAAATGAGGGAGAATAGGAAAGGGAGGGATGGAGGGAAAAGGAGAAAAAGTGGGAGAGAAAGAGAGGAAAAAGGAAGAGCGAAGAAATTGGGAAAGGGGGGAGAGGAGAAGAGAGAGGGACAAAACGAAAGTGAGGGAGAAGAGGAGAGAGAGGGAGAAGGAGAGGAAAGGAAGGGCGAGAGATTGCGAAAAAGGAGAAGAAAGGGGAGAGAAAGAGAGAGAGAGAGAGAGAGATAGAGAGAGAGAGAGAGAGAGAGAGAGAGAGAGAAGAGAGAGAGAGAGAGAGAGAGAGAGAGAGAGAGAGAGAGAGGAGAGAGAGAAGAAGAAGGAGGGAGGGAGGAGTGAGGGAGGAAGGACGAGGGAGGAGGGAGAGTAGGAAGGGAGGACAGAGAGAGAGAGAGAGAGAGAGGGAAAAGAAGGAGGAGAAGAGGCACAGCAACATGAAAAAGCAAGATTAACCACTGTGTACAAACCAGCGAGGTGAATGGAGATTAAAAAAGAGAAAGAGAAAAAAAAACTGAAAAAAGAGAGCAAAATAACAAAAAAGAGGAGACACACACAAAGAGATAGATAGATAGAGAGAGAGAAGAAAATAGTCCTTCGAGCCCCTAGTTCTCTGTAAGCACACCAGGTCTGGAATAGAATTCAACTGAAAAAGAGATTTTTATTTTACAATTATTTATCTTTTTCTACTCTTTGGTTCGATTTCGATACGCCTTTTTTGTCCGGCGGTTCTTTCCTATCTCTTTGGCGATTTAGTATATATATATAGGTATATATCATTATATATCATATATAATATATTGTATATATATATATATATACTATAGTATATATATATATTTCTATATATAATATATATATACTAGTATATCAAATAATACACATGCTCCTCTCTCTTCTCCTCCCTAATCATATCTCTCTCTCTGCTCGTCTCTCTCTCGATCTGCTCTCTTCAATCTCTCTCTCTCTTCTCCTACTCATACATCAAAAAAGTCATTCTACATCAATCATCTCCAAAGAATCCACCACTACACTCTCTCTCTGCTCTCTCAATCAATGAATCTCATAAAAAAATCATAAAAGATCCGCAAAAAGGAAAAAACCCAAAAAACAAGAACGACATCACGATCAGATCTAAGATCAACAAGCAAATCATCCAACAGAACTGAAACCTCCGTCATGAGCGAGGAAGAGAGATAAAAGAGATCATCCGCAGGCGACAAGGAAAAAAAATAAAAAATAACGGAACAACGGAAAAAAGAGGGAAAGAGAAGAAATGGAGAACAAAAAGAATCAGAGAAGAGAAAAAAAAAAAGATAAGGAGTACGAAGGAAAATCACAGAAAACGCAGATTACACGAAATCAGAGTAAAAAAGAAGACATAAAAGAAGAAGAGAAAGAAAAGGAAAGAAAGAAAAAAAAGAAAAGAAAAAAGAAAAAAAAAGAGAAAGAGCAGAAAAAGGAGATAAAAAAAGAAAAAAAGAAAAGAAAAAAGAGAGGCAGGAGTGCAGAGAAAGAATACACGCGGAAGGAAAGGGTCAGAAAGAAGCCACAGAAGGAGAGAAGTACTCAAATCGAAAAAAGTATAATAGTATTATAGACTAGAGATATAATATAGATTTATTATATATATTATATAATACAATAATGAAGCATAACATATATTATGATAGAATATATATTTAGCATCAAGCTGGAAGATTAATAATAATGTTAATGACAGGATAATATTGTATATATATGACATAATAATAGGTGGATGATTATATATTTAGGTGGCAGATGATTTTATATGAATGTAAATGAGAGTGGTCTGTTCAGGAAGACTCTTAGGCATATAATGGTACCGCCACTGTATGTTCAACTGAATTGCATGAATGAAAAAATAGGGACCTTCATATGATAGATAATATAACTAAAATATAAATCTGACTATTTATATGTACTTGTGAGAGATAAACCCTTACATTTAAAATAGCCACTATAGAATCGCGCTCTCGAGTAGACATATAAATTGTAATAAGTACTATAATATAGTATGAATATACTAAGATGCGCTGGTGCTTAGTGGATGTGGTCTGCGGGATTGATGTGTGTTGTGTTGATTAGTTGTCGGTGGTGTCATCGCTATATCGATACGTCTGCGATGTGTTAGGTCGGTTAGTGTGTGTGCGTGTGTGTGTGTCGGTGTAGTGGTGTTGTGGTGGTTTTGCGTGTTGCGTTGCGAGAATGGTCTTGTCAGTATATATGTGTCGTATCGGTACATGTGCTGGTTGTGGTGTCGATGTGTTGGTGTGTGTGTGTGGTGGCTGTGGTGTTAGTTGTCATGTCGTGGTGCGCCGTTCAAATTTTAGCGGGATCTTACGTCTGTTGTCTGCTGAGCGTTGGTTTTGCGTTTATTTGCATATCGCTGTGATTGCTGGTGTGCGTATTCTGCGTGTAACTAACTGTGCTTAGATATCCTACTCTAGGAGAACTAGCATGAGTACTTTACCTAAAATGCGCGGGTTGAATTCGGAAAGCAATGTGGCAAACAAACACTTTACGACGGCAAAGAAATGGGCACCCAGAGACCGGCGGGGTGCACACAAGGAGGAAGAGAGGGAGAGAGGGAAGGAGGGAAGGAGGGAGAGAGGGAAAGGAGGGAGAACGACAGGAGCGGAAAGCATGGGAAGAGAACGGCGGTGCCAAGGCAGAGAGAGGGAGATGAGGGAGCAGAGGGAGAGAGGGGAGAGAAGGAGAGAGAAGGACGGAGGCGAGAGAGGGGAACGGAGGCCAGGGGAAACCGGCAAGGCAGGGAGAGACATGGCACGGAAAGAAATGGGAAGAGACAGGGCGGGTGCAACGCGCCGGAAGAGAGGCAGAGAGAGGGAGAGAAAGGCAGGGAGAGAGGAAGAGAGGGAGAGAGGGAAGGAGGGAGAGCGAGGGAGAGGAAAGGAAAGAGGGAAAGGAGGGAGACGAGAGGGAGAGGAAGGCAGGGGAAGAGGGAAGGAGGGAGAGAGGGAGAGGGAGAGAGGGAGAGGGAGAGCAGGAGAGGAGGGAGAGAGTGGA
>NW_020868685.1:573439-582816 GCF_003789085.1 Penaeus vannamei
GATATCATTATGATTATTATCTTTATTATCATCATCCTGTTTTTTGTTATTACACAACTATTTATCATTATGTTATTATTATCATTCTTATTATTCATTATCAAAATTGTTTCCATTATATTGCTAATGTTATCACCATCACTACTATTACTGTTACTATTTTACCTTTATTCTTCTTCCTCCTATTATCATTGTTATTTCTTTTCTTTTTTTCTTTTTCCTTATAATAATTCTTATTATCATTATCATAACCATTATTGTTATTGTTTTAGCGCTATCATTATCACTATTGCTATCATTACTATTATTATCATTATTATTAGTATTATTATCATTATTATCCTCTTATTGTTATGATTGTTACTTTCATCATTATCATTATTATTATAATTATCATCATAATTATCATTATGATCATCAGTATTAGTATTATCATTATTGTTGTTATTATCGTTATCATTATTGTCACAAACATCTATCATTATCATTTATTATACCTTCATCCTCTTTATTATGTTATTCATCATTTTCATTAACATCAGTCATCGCTTCCCCTTCTTACCCTTCCCCCCCTTCCCCATCATCCACCCTCCCCCCATCCTCCCCTCTTCTTCCCCTCCCCCTACAACCCCCAACCCCCTACATACCCCCCATCCCCTACCCCTACATACCCCCAACCCCCTACATACCCTCCATCCCCTACCCCTACATACCCCAACCCCCACCCCTACATACCCCCAACCCCCTACATACCCCCATCCCCCACCCTACATACCCCAACCCCCACCCCTACATACCCCCAACCCCTACATACCCCCCAATCCCCTACCCCTACATACCCCCAACCCCCTACATACCCCATCCCCCATTCCCTACCCCTATATACCCCCAACCCCCTACATACCCCATCCCCTACCCCTACATACCCCCAACCCCCATTCCCTACCCCTATATACCCCCAACCCCCTACATGCCCCCCATCCCCTACCCCTACATACCCCCAACCCCCCATTCCCTACCCCTATATACCCCCAACCCCCTACATACCCCCATCCCCTACCCCTACATACACCCATCCCCTACCCCTACATACCCCCCAACCCTTACATACCCCCATCCCCTACCCCTACATACCCCAACCCCCCTACATACCCCCAACCCCCCTACATACCCCCATCCCTACCCCTACATACCCCCAACCCCCATTCCCTACCCCTACATACCCCCAACCCCCTACATGCCCCCCATCCCCTACCCCTAATACCCCCAACCCCCATTCCCTACCCCTATATACCCCCAACCCCCTACATGCCCCCATCCCCTACCCCTACATACCCCCAACCCCCCATTCCCTACCCCTACATACCCCCAACCCCCTACATGCCCCCATCCCCTACCCCTACATACCCCCAACCCCCCATTCCCTACCCCTATATACCCCCAACCCCCTACATGCCCCCATCCCCTACCCTACATACCCCCAAAAAGTCCCAGAGAGCGTCATAATCTTTCGTTCGGCCGCAGGTCAATAAACTGATGACTTATGTAATGGACTCTATTGGAAGGTCTAAATGGCTATCTTCTCTGACTTATTGTCTTCTTCTTTTATTTCTTTTTCTTTTTTGTTTCATGATCATTGCCTTCTCTGCTTCACTTCCTTAATCTATTTTTCGGTTTATGTATATGTGTAATATATGTATGTGTGTGTGTATATAATATATATATATATATATATATATATATTATATTATATATTAAATATATATATATATATATATATATAATATTATATAATTATATATATATATATATATATATATATATATATATAATATATATATATATATATCATTATTATTGATATCATTGTGATTATTATCCTTATTATCAACATCCTGTTTTTGTTATTACAACAACTATTTATCATTATTGTTATTATTATCATTCTTATTATCATTATCAATATTGTTTCCATTATATTGCTAATGTTATCACCATCACTACTATTACTGTTACTATTTACCTTTATTCTTCTTCCTCCTATAATCATTGTTATTTCTTTCTTTTTTTTTTTTTTTCCTTATCATAATTATTATTTCATTATCATAACCATTATTGTTATTGTTTTAGCGCTATCATTATCACTATTGCTATATTACTTTATTATTATTATTGATTATCATGATTATATCATTATTATCCTCATTATTGTTATGATTATTACTTTCATCATTATTATTCTTATTATAATTATCATCATGATTATCATTATGATCATCAGTATTAGTATTATCATTATTGTTATTATTACCGTTATCATTATTGTCACAAACATCTATCATTATTCATTTATTATACCTTCATCCTCTTTATTATGTTATTCATCATTTTCATAAACATCAGTCATCGCTTCCCCATTCTTGCCCCTCCCCCCTTCCCCATCATCCACCCCTCCCCCATCCTCCCCTCTTCCCCCTCTTCCCCCTTCCCTACATACCCCAACCCCCTACATACCCCCATCCCCTACCCCTACATGCCCCCAACCCCCCTACATACCCCCCATCCCCTAACCCTACATACTCCCAACCCCCACCCTTAAACCCCCAACCCCACCCCTACATACCCCCAACCCCCACCCTCAAACCCCCAACCCCCCCCTCAAACCCCCTACCCACCTACATACCCCCCAACCCCCACCCCTAAACCCCCACCCCTAACCCCCTCTCCCCCAACCCCTACCCCTCACCCCCAACCCCCTCCATCCTTCCCCACCTCCAACCCCCACCCCAACCCCCACCCCCACCCCCAACCCCACTCTAACCCACCCTCTCCCACCCACAGCTAGACAGATACACCGGCCCGCCCACCCAGCGCTGCAACAACGGCTACCTCCCCATCCACGTGGCCGCCCGCAACTCCTCCGTGGGCGTGGTGAGGCATCTGATCAAGTGGGCTGAAGAGAGGGCGTGCGAGAGGGAAATGATGACGATACCGGATTTAGACGGGAACATTCCCCTCCATCAGGCTGTCCAAAGGGAGGCGATTAAGGTAAGTAAAGGGGGATTAATGGGATTTATGGGTTCCTTTTGGGTAGATGGTAGGATGGTTGGGATTATCTGAATGGGCGGTTAATGGGATTTATGGGTTCGTTTGGTTATAGAGATGGGTTGGGATTATCTGAATGGGGATTTATGGGGTTCGTTTGGGTAAATGGTAGGATGGGTTGGGATTATCTGAATGGGGGATTAATAGGATTTATGGGTGGAGGGGGTTGGAGATGGTAAGGTGGGTGGGGATTACTGGCATGAAAAATAGGGAAAATGGCGGCCTTTTGGGTATATATAGATGGTGCGGAGATTAATGGGGATTTATGGGGGTATTATCTGTTTAAGAAAGCAGAGAAAGTGTGTCAAGGGGGGATATTTTAATTAATGAATTCATTAATAGAGCTATTGAGTTATCTAATTATCCTGATATCGATTTTTTTTCTTTTTCTTATTTTCATTTATTCCTTTATTCACCTAATTGTCTCTTCTTATTCTTTCTTTTCTTTCTTTCTTTTCAAGGTAGTCGAGCAGTGTAATTAACGCATCAGTTAATTAACATTATATGTCTGTCTATCATTAAAGCAAGTACTTTATATCCATTTACTTATTTTTCCATCTAACTATCTATCTACCTATCTATCTATCTATCTATCTCTTTCTTCTTCTTTTCAGGGTAGTCGAGTATTGTCTCAGGTTACAGGTACTCATTTCACTCACTCATTTATTCCCCAATTTATCTGTCTATCTCTATTCCTTTGTCTAATTATTCGCTGAAGGTGGAGAAGCAGTGTGCCAAGGTGTATATTTATTTTCGTATATCTATCTATCCTACTTATCTCTATCTATCTCTTCCTTATTCTTCTTTATCCATTCATTCACCTATGTATCTGTCACTTTTTTGGGTCGGACAGTGTGTTATTTTGAACTTTTTCTTCCATTCCCCCATTTATCTGTCTATCTCTACCCCAATAGTAAATTAATTTTCTTAAGATGGGCGAGCAGTGTGATAGGAACATATCTTCTTTCCTTTTATTCTTTTATTCAATTATTCATATTTCTTTCTTTCCTTTTGTCCCTTTATTCAATTATTCATCACTTTTCCTTTCCTTTTGTCCCTTTGTTCAATTATTCATCTATCTATCTTTATCTCTCTGTCTCCTTATTCTTTGAAGGTGGACGGGCATGGTAAGCATTCTCTATACGTTCACCCATTTGTCAATTTATTTCTAATTCTATCTCTCATTCACCTGTTCTCCTATCTATCTCTACTTCTTTATCTCCTCATTCTCTTGTCGAGCAGTGTGATAAGCTGCATATTTTCTTTCTATATTTCCTCCCATTCGCCTGTTCCTTATTTATCTCTACCTCTTTATCTCATTCTCTTGTCGAACAGTGTGATAATTTTGCAAAATTTTCTCTCCATTTATCCTCCCATTCGCCTATTCCCCTATTTATCTCTCCCTCTTTATCCCCTCATTCTCCGAAGGTCGTCGTGAAGTATGATAAGCTGCAAATTTCCTTTCCATTTATCCTCCAATTCGCCTGTTCCCCTATTTATCTCTACCTCTTTATCTCCTCATTCTTTTGTCGAGCAATGCAAAAAGCTGCAAATTTTCTCTCCATTTATCCTCCCATTTGCCTATTCCCCTATTTATCTCTCCCTCTTAATCCCCTCATTCTCCAAAGGTGGTCGAGAAGTATGATAAGCTACATATTTCCTTTCCATGTATCCTCCCATTCCCTTATTTATTCTCCCTCTTTATCTCCTCATTTGTCGAGCAATGCAAAAATCTGCAAATTTTCTCTCCATGTATCCTCCCATTCGCCTCTTCCCCTATTCATCACTCCCTCTTAATCCCCTCATTCTCCGAAGGTCGTTGAGCAGTTCCTCAAGGTCGGCGCGCTGATCTCGACCCAGCAGCTCGACCTCTCGACCCCTGTTCATCTCGCGTGTTCACAGGGCGCTATCGACGTCGTCGTGAAGCTGATGTTCAGTCTCCAGCCGCAGGAGGTGAGTGTGTGTGGGGGGGGAGGGGGGAGGGTTGGTAGAGAGGGGAGAGGAGAGGGAGGGAAGAGAGGGAGGGAGGTATAGGTGGAGGTTAGGGAGGAAGGTAGAATGTGCGAGAGATATGGCGAGATGATGAGAGAGAGAAAGAGAAGAGAGAGAGAGGCAGGCAGGCAGACAGACAGACAGACACAGACAGACAGACAGACAGGCAGACAGAAATAGAGGCAGACAGCGACAGACAGAAACCGAGAGAGTGTTAGAGAGAAATCGAGAGAGAAAGAAACCGAGAGAAAGAAACCGAAAGAGAGAAACAGAGATAAATAGAGAGAAAGAGAGTGGGGAGGTAAAAAAAAGAACAGGCAGGTAAATATATCAAGAGTGACAGACAGAAACGCAAATACACACACACATACAAACAGAGAGATAGACAAACAGAAAGAGACACGCACTCAGAGACAAAAAGAGAGACAGATATCACACAGAAAACGAGAGAGAAAGAAAGAAGAGAATCGAACGAAAGGAAACAGAAATAAAAAAAAAAACAGATAAAAGTCATCTGCTAAGAAATTTCACTAGAGGATGGACTTCTGTTTCTTCACGTGTCTTGTTAGTCTGTGAATCATTTATTTTATTATTCAATTTATTCAACGTGCATTATGTGAACGATATAATAAAGTTTATTTATCTTGATATCTATGCTATTGCAGTCTGTGTGTATATCTTTATAAGCATATTTATCTGTATGTTTCCTTATTTGTCTATTAATTTCTGTGAATATTTCCTTCTCTTCTGCTTTTACATGTTTTTATTTCCTTTCCTTCCATGTACCATTTTCTTTGTTGTACATTTTCTTCTCTCGTTCTGGAGATTTTTCTTTTCCTTTTATTTTTTCCTTTCCATCTATACGTTTATATTTTCCTTCCTCATACATATTTTCTTTTGTTTTCTTTTTACACATTCTTTTCTCTTTTCTTGTTAACTATTTCTTCCCTTCTCCACTTACCCATTTTCCTTTCCCTTACTACATGCCTTTATATCATTTCTTTCTACATATTATTTTATCCTCTCTTCTCCTCCTACCCCTTTTTGTCTCTTCTCCTCAGATCGCATATCTCTTCCCTTTCTTCGCATTTTCTTCTCCTCAAATCGCATATCTCTTCCCTTTCTTCGCATTTTCTTCCTTCCTCCTTCTCCTACATCTACACCTCTAACTCCTTTCTTCTCCCTTTCTCCCAAGACGCCGAGGGTTCTTATGACCACAGATGCCCAAGGGATGACACCGCTTCACTGCGCCGCCATGTTCAACCACTCTGAACTCGTCGCTTTTATACTCGAACAGGTCAGTTAAGTTCACGGGGAAAAACCTCGATTTAACGGACGAAGACGGATGAGTTGTGTGTATGTGTGTGTGTGTGTGTGTGTTTGTGTGTCTGTGTTTGTGTGTGTGTGTGTTTGTGTGTTTGTGTGTGTGTGTGTGTGTGTGTGTGTGGATAGATTTATATAGTATCTAAACATAGAGGGGAGACTGTTTTTTGTTGCTGTTGTTTTTGTGATGTTTGTGTTTGTGTAAGATTATATAATGCAATGTAAAGGTTAAGAAAGGGAAATCGTAGCCACACATTCTTCTTAAATGTTTACAGTAGCAGTATGTTTGTTTGTTTGTTTGTTTGTAGGCGGATGCGAGGTCCAAACCGCCCAAAGTGGAAGAGGCTATCGTAGGTGAAGGTCACTTAGATATAAGTGTTCACCCTCACTTTTTTAGCCGCTCGGATATCGCTTCAAAATGATGATTGCTTTGAACTTCCCAAAATTGTTCTTAATAAGGGTCATTTCGGGGCCACAGGATGTCCATTATAACCGAAATCCGATAATCCGATATTCCAGAAGGTCGAGACATGCGAAGGAGTGAATGGATAGATCGATTGATGCATTAGGTGTGTTGATAGATAGTGTAAAGGTGGATGGGTAAAGGTGTTGGATAGTTGGATGGATGAAAATTGATGGATTAAGAAATAAAAAAGTAGATAGATAGACAGATAGGTAGGTAGATAGATAGATAGATAGATAGATAGATAGATAGATAGATAGATAGATAGATATAGATAGATAGATAGATAGATAGATAGATAGATAGATAGATAGATAGATAGATAGATAGATAGATAGATAGATAGATAGATAGATAGATAGATAGATAGAGATAGATAGATAGATAGATAGATAGATAGATAGATAGATAGATAGATAGATAGATAGATAGGTAGATAGATAGATAGATAACTCAATAAGTAAAGGGAGTGAACATATTTTAAGTGATAAAGGAAATAAATGAATATATATGTAAGCAAAGAGACAGCTAAATAAAAGCAAATGAATAAATGAATGCATAAACTGAGTTAAAAAATATAAAGGGCCTAAATAAATTGATAAAGTGAGTAGATAATGAAATACCTTTATAGGTAGATAAACAGATTAAGTAGAGTAAAAGTAAAAAAAAAAAAAAAGGAAAAAAATGAACAAAGATAGATAGATAGGTGAACAAAGTGCATAAACAACTGAACAGACGAATGTAGTAGATAGACGGATATATACATGAATAAAATAAATAGATAGACGAATAGATTGGAATAGAGAAATGAAATAAGCAGATAATTAGGTAGTTAATACAAGCAGGCAAATGTAGTAAGTGGATAGATAAATTGATATAGATAAATAAATCAAGTATTTATCTAACCAGGTAGATAAAGGAACTTATAAAATTAGCAGACAAAAAAAATAGAATGAGTTATAAACTTAATTAAACAAAGTAGACACATGAAAGTAGATTTATTAACACTAACTTAAACTGAATTGAAACTGGTAATGTTTTATTTCCTGAATTTAATTTTTAAAATTACTCCATCATTCTCGTTTTATGGAAATTGATACGAAAAAACAAATAAAATGAGTTGATAGATAGAGCAGACAGATTTATTCATAAATATTGCAAATAAAGTAATTATTCTGGGCGAATAATTAGGGTTATGTGTACTGCCCTCGGGATATATCTGGTGATTCAGTATTATCAATATTCTATATTCATTGTTCATTCTACGTAGATTCCACGTCGGGTGAGGAATAGTGTTGGTTAGGTTAGCAGATTTTTTTTTTTTTTCTTCTTTTTTTTTCTTTTTTTTACTAAATTTGATGGTAATTCGTGTATCTATAGGTCTGTCATGTAAGGGTAAAACATATGTAAAACAAAACTATCATTTATTGATTGTCTAAAACGTATCTAACATATATATTAGGTTGTTTCTTTTTCTTTGAGGGAGAAAGAGAGGGGTGAGTGAGTTTGACCGAAAATAGTTTTCTTTAAAAAATAATGATAAATAAAAATAAATAAAATAAAATGAAACGAAAAAAATATATCGTGTTTCGTTACTTCGTTATTATCAACGCGTGGCAGAACTGATGATGTTTTGCGGCTCGAAAACCTGGCAACACCTAGTGAAGGGAAAGGAGGGTTTAATGGCACAGCTGCTGATTACGTAACCCGCCAAGTGGCAACACCGCACCCGTAGTAAACAGAACACTTATGAATGACTGGTTTTCGACGAATGGCGACAGAGGAGGTCATGGTGATTGTTATTTTCTTCTTCTCTTCTCTCTCCCTCTGTTTTTTCTCTCTTCTCTTCTCTCTCCCTCTATCTTTTTTCTCTCTTCTCTTCTCTCTCCTCTATCTTTTCTCTCTTCTCTCTCTCCCTCTATCTTTTTTCTCTCTTCTCTTCTCTCTCCCTCTATCTTTTTTCTCTCTTCTCTTCTCTCTCCCTCTATCTTTTTTCTCTCTTCTCTTCTCTCTCCCTCTATCTTTTTCTCTCTTCTCTTCTCTCCCTCTATTTTTTTTCTCTCTTCTCTTCTCTCTCCCTCTATCTTTTTTCTCTCTTCTCTTCTCTCTCCCTCTATCTTTTTTCTCTCTATATATACATATTTATTTTCTAGTGAATACTTGTGATTTAAATAGATAAATAACATATCCGTTATACAGTACGATGAAAATGTTGATTGACGGTATGAACAGCTGTTCAAGACTGATATGAAAATCGACGGATAATATCATCAGTTTACAGACTGATAGATGAAATGCATATATATGTACATGTATGTGTGCGTGTGTGCGTGTGTGTGTTTATGTGTGTGTGTGTGTATGTGTGTGCGTGTGCTGTGTGTGTGTGTGCGTGCGTCTGTGTCTGTGCCTGTGCCTGTACCTGTGCCGTGTGTGTGTGTGTGTTGGTGCGTGTGCGTGTGCGTCTGTGTCTGTGTCTGTGTCTGTGTCTGTGTGT
>NW_020868685.1:598080-608080 GCF_003789085.1 Penaeus vannamei
ACATGCACACACACAGACACAGACACACATAAACACACACACATACACGCACAGACACACACACACACACACACAGACACACACACACACGAAAACTGTGTGCTTGCACGGGAATTTAAACACAACGGACATACGCAGCTGCATGAGTGAGTGTGACGAGGAAAAGATTGGATGTGTATTCAATTCGAGTACAATCACAGCACCCGGGATGAATATGTTTGGGCTAGTCACAAGGGAGAGGCGATACCCCCTTTAAAGGAGAGAGAGAGAGAGAAACCGAGAATCTATTTTAGCGAGACATCATATCGATATCATTTCGCCACACAGAGAGAGCCAAGCAAGATACTATCCTAATAATACATCTAACAAAAAAAGAAAAAGATAAAAGAGAAAATAAATCTATGAGTATCCCTTTCCCCTCGACGGCCCTGCAAGCACAGGCAGCCCGACGGCCACAAAGGATTGGCCAGTCAATCCGAGGGTTCAATTGCCGGTGTCGTGTACCAAGCAAGGGCTGTTAACCCCAGGGGCGAGCAACACGATGCGAGAGCCAATGCCGAGATGACCTGCGACGATATTGCAAGGGGTGAAAGTACGCTTGGGTGAGGGGGTGGGGGGGGGGTGTGTGGGGGGGGGGAGGCAAAACAAACAGCGGTGACGTATGACTCGAAATTATTGATCTGTGTCTGTTTTTCGGTTTAGTATACGCTTTTTGTTGTTTGTTTTTTGTTTTTGGGTTACGCTTGGGTTAGGGGAGGGCAAAACAAACAGCGGTGACGTATAACTCGAACTTATTAATCTGTGTCTGTTTTGATCTTTAATATACGTTTGTTTTTGTTTGTTTGTTTTTGTTTTTTGGATTACGCCTGGGTCGGGGGGACCAAAACAAACAGCGGTGACGTATATGGCTCGAAATTATTGATCTGTGTCTATTCTTATCTTTAATATACGCTTGTTGTTTTTGTTTGTTTGCTTTTGATTTTGTTTTGTTTTCTTTCGCAAGCACGGCCTCAAGTCCCCTCAAGTGAAGTTTCTTTTCCTCTTTCTTGCATTCTTTGGTATTCGTTCTCGACCGTCGTTTCCCTCCAAATATTCATATATCTTTTCCTCGTCGTGATCAAGCACATTATTCTATTCCTTGCCCATTTCCTCATTGTGCAGATCATCCCCTTGGCCTCTCAAAAGACCATACATCAACATAAAATCATTTTACAGAAAGATGAATCACGTACTCCGCTCTCATTCTCCCGCAACCAGGAGCCGCAGGAGTTGCATGATGTCGCACCCCCCCTACCCCACCCACCCCAGCCTCCGCCGCAGCCCGTTCGTGGCACCCGCATGTCAGGCCCCCGATCCCTGACCACGTGGGCATGCGGTCAAGGGCCCCCCCCCCCCGCCCCTCGCCTTCCCTCCCAGATGTGGTTACGGGTCAAAATTGCCGTCGAATGCTGCCGTTGTGCGTGGCTGGTTTATGTGTGGCCCCTTTGCGCTCCTCCCTCTCTGGCTCTCTCTGGCGCTCCTCCCATTTCCTCCTTTGGTCCTTCTGTCCCGTCCACCTCCCTCTTTATTCCTGCCCTTCCACCTCCCTCTTTATTCCTGCTCCTTCCACCTCCCTCTTTATTCCTGCTCCTTCCACCTCCCTCTTTATTCCTGCTTCTTCCACCTCCCTCTTTAGTCCTACCCCGACCACTTCCCTCGTTATTCCTGCTCCTTCCACCTCCCTCTTTATTCCTGCTCTTCCACCTCCCTCTTTATTCCTGCTCCTTCCACCTCCCTCTTTATTCCTGCCCTTCACCTCCCTCTTTATTCCTGCTCCTTCCACCTCCCTCTTTATTCCTGCTCCTTCCACCTCCCTCTTTATTCCTGCTTCTTCCACCTCCCTCTTTAGTCCTACCCGACCACTTCCCTCGTTATTCCTGCTCCTTCCACCTCCCTCTTTATTCCTGCTCTTCCACCTCCCTCTTTATTCCTGCTCCTTCCACCTCCCTTTTATTCTGCTCCTTCCATTCCCTCTTTTATTTCTGCTCCTTCCACCTCCCTCTTTATTCCTGCTCCTTCCCTCCCTCTTTTTTCCTGCTCCTTCCACCTCCCTCTTTATTCCTGCTCCTTCCACCTCCCTTTAGTTCTACCCCGACCACTTCCCTCTTTATTCCTGCTCCTTCCACCTCCCCTTTAGTTATTTGGCTTCTTCCACCTCCCATTCTAGTTACGTCTCTCCACTCCTATTTTTTAGTCTTTTAGTCCTGCCTCTCCCATCTCCCTTTTCGGTCCTGCCCCTTCCACCCACCTTTATTCCCGCCCCTTCCACTTCACCCTTCAATCCACCTGCTCCTTCCACCTCCCCTTCATTCCTGCTCCTTCCATCTCCCTCTTTATTCCTGCTCCTTCCACCTCCCCTTCATTCCTGAACCTTCCCCCCCTTTATTATTGCACCTTCCACCTCCCTCTTTATTCCTGCTCCTTCCACCTTCTTTCCTGCCCCTTCCAACTCCCTCATTATTCCTACCCCTTCCACCTCCCTCTTTATCCCTGCCCCTTCCACCTCCACCTTCATCCCTGCCTCTCCCATCTCCCCTTTCACTTCTTCAGCCCCTCCCATCTTCTCCCCCGCTTCCTTCCTTCCTCCTTCCTTCCCATCTTCAAACTACGATGACATCTGAAGTAATACGTCATCACGGGGCGATTACCCTTACAAGTGACTCCGTTAATTGAATAATGAAAACGAGTTGCGTCAGTTTCCTCGTTAACGAATACGTATCGAAATATCTCCAAACACACTCTTGTGAATAAAAATAAAAGGATCACATACTCGTTTTATCTAAAAAAAAAAAAATCTTGGAAAGTTCGTTCGATCGCAAGTGAGCCGGAATGCAAGTCGTTACAACAGGCCCCACCAGACGAATAAATTTATTTTCTTCTTTTAGATCCTAACACAAGACTACCTCCCCCCCCCTCCTCCTCTTCCCTACCACTCTTTCCCCCCTCTCCCCCCCCTCCTCTCCACCACTCCTTCCCTCATACCCTCATAAAATCCCAGCTGTCTGGATTTCGCAATACACCAAAAACATCAACAAATAGATATAAATATAGCTTGTCAGCGGAGTAATCGGTATTCTGAAGAGTGACTGAAGTGACAGGGTGGGTGAGGTGGGTAGGGAGGAGGGAGGGAGGGAGGGAGGGAGGGAGGGAGGGGAGGGAGGGAGGGAGAGAGAGAGAGGAAGGGAGAGAGAGAGAGGTAGGAGGAAAGGAGGGAAGGAGGGAGGGAGGAGGGAGGGGAGAGAGAGAAAAGAGAGAGAGACAGAGAGAGGGGAGAGGGAAGAGAGGAAGGGAGAGAGAGAGGAGAGGAAGGAGGAAGGAAGGAGGGAGGGAGGGGAGAGAAAGAGTGAGAGAGACAGAGAGAGGGGAGAGGGAGAGGGAGGAGGAAGGGAGGGAGGGGTCAGGAGCCAGGGAAAGGTGCCGGAGACTCTCGTTCACGGATTTGTATGCCGCGTCAGGGAGGCCCACCGAACAGAATCTAACTTCCTTGAACAATGAAAGAAAAAAAAAAAAAAAAAAAAAAAAAATCAAAGTTCTACATTTTTCTTTCTTTCTTCTGTAGCACTTAAAACGAAATTCTCCGATAATGAAAATGGTAATTATGAAAAAAAGAAGTAATTAGTATCCTCCATGTTGTTACCGGCGGATACCGTTTAACACAACCGTTATGAAATTGTACCAAATATAATAATAAATAAAAAAAAAATGACCGACAAAAAAGGGGACTTTCACATTACACTTTTTTTTCTTGTCAAGGCATAAACGCTAAAATGTGAAACGAATAATAATAAAAAAAAAAAAATAACAACAGCTCTCAATAAACCGTATAATAAGTATTGGGATGATATTAAATGAGAGAAAAGAAAAGAAGAAAAAAAAACAGAACAAGGACAGAGGAAAGGAGCGAGGAGTAAAACGAATAATAAAAATAATAATAATGATGATAACTGCTCTCCACATCCCAGCAGAATAAGTACGGAACGATATTAAAAGCAAAAGAAAAAATAAAGACATAGGAAAGGAGGGAGGAGGAGGAAGATGGAAAAGAGAAGGAGAGTAATAGGCGAGGAGGTGGAGGAGATGGAAAGAGAAGTAGGAGTAATAGGAGAATGGAGGTGGAGATGAAAAGAGAAGGAGGAGAAATAGGAAGAGGACGAGGAGAAAGAGGAAAAAGAAGAGAAAGAGGAGAAACAGGGAGAGGAGGAGGAGGAGGGGATGAAGAAAGAGGAGCAAGAAGAGGAGGAGGAGAAGATGGGAAGGAGGAGGAGGAGGAAGAGAAAGAGGAGAAAGAGGGAGTGGAGGAGGAGGGAGGAGGGGAAGGAGAAAGAGGAAAAAGAAGAGAAAGAGAACAAAGAGGGAGTGGAGGAGGAGGGTTAGCAGGAGGAGGAGGAGGGGAAGGAGAAAGAGGAAAAAGAAGAGAAAGAACAAAGAGGGAGTGGAGGAGGAGGAGGAGAGGGGAAGCAGAAAGAAGGAGAGAGGAGGATGAGGAGGAGAAGAGGAGGGGCAGCGAGTGAGCGACAGGTGGAGGGCGCATCGGAAGTCACCCGACACCTGCCGGCCGTTGCATCCGCTGTCACAATGCATGTGCGAGTGACATATTGTTTCATAAAGGGGGGGGGGAGGGAGAGAGGAGATGGGAGAGGGGGTCGAGAGAGAGGGAGAGTGAGAGAGAAAGAGAAGGGAGACAAAGGGAGAATGGGTTAAACACCGTTAGGGTGAGGGGCCGGGATGGAGGGAGAGGGTGTAGGGTGAGGGCCGGGGTGGAGGGAGAGGGTGTAAGGTGGGGGGCGTCCCTACTACAGCGTGAGGGTGAGGTGCGAGGGTGAGGGTGAGGGTGAGGGTGAGGGTGAGGTGAGGGTGAGGGTGAGGTTTGGTTACACAACAGCTCGGTTTGGCGGGCGCGGTGAGGGCGCTGTTGGAGGACAAGGGGGGGGGGGCGGTTTTACAAGGAAAATGATGAAAGATTCAGAAAGGAGAAAATGAGGCGAGAGGAGATGAGGATAATGCGGAGGTACAAAATAATAACAATGATGATAGTAAAAAGATAAAGTAATATATATATATATATATATATATATATATATATATATATAGATAGATAGATAGATAGATATAGATAGATAGATTGATAGAGATAGAGAGAGAGTGAGAGTGAGAGTGAGAGAGAGTGAGAAGTGAGGGAGTAAGAATGAGAGAGAGAGAAGAGAGGAGAGAGAGAGAGAGAGAGAGAGAGAGAGAGAGAGAGAGAGAGAAGAGAGAGAGAGAGAGAGAGATGAGAGGAGAGAGAGAGAGAGAGAGAGGACAGAGAGAATAAAAAACAACGAATTAGAGAAAACGAGAAGGAAAACACGAAACAAACACAAAAGAAAGCCACAATAAAGAAAGGGAAAACACAGACAAATGAAGACGAGAAAATAAATAAAATAAAATAAAACCCCAATCATCTTCAACAGCCACAAGACCAAGATTTCGCCTCAGTTGCTCGAAGTGATTCTGATGCAGTCGCCTCCTTGCCTCCCCCCTCCCTGCCCCTGCCCCGGCCTCTCAACAAGGGACGGGTGAAGACGGCGGCTTCGACCTGGCCGAGGCGCCTTCCTCTCGCTCTCGCTTCTCTTGTCTTTTTCTGTCTGTCTCTATCCCACTCTTCATCTTTGCATCTTTCTTTCCTCCGCCTCTCTCGCTTACCCTCCTTTTCCCTCCCCTTCATCCCCTCAATTTCCCTCTCCCTCCCCTCCCCTTTCTTCTCCCTCTCCCTTACCTCCTTTCTTTTTCCCCCCCCTCTCTCTCCTTCCCCACTCTTTCCCTTCCCTCTCCCCCCCTCTCTTTCCTTTCCCTCCCCCCCTCTCTCCCTTCCCCCACTCTCTCCCTGTCCCTTCCTCCACTCTCTCCCTGTTCCTTCCCCCTCTCACTCCCTCTCCCTTCCCCTCTCACTCCCTCTCCTTCCCTCTCACTCCTCCCCTTCCCCTCTCACTCCCCCCTCTCCCTTACCTCCCCCCCTCCTCTCCCTCCCTCCCTCAATATAATAAACAAGACCCTCGTTATCATAGCATGCATAAACTTTTAACAACTGATTTTCCTGTTTTGTCACCAACGCACACCAAAACAAAACACGTTGTATGTAATTTCCTATGTATTTTTTGTTGATGACTGACGAACACATTCATGAATACACGACATTTGCAGATTATTTTCCTTTCGGTGTTCTGTGTGGATGAGTGTAAATGTGTGTTGTTGGTGTTTGTTTGTTGTGTTTGTTTGTTCGTGTGTGTTTGTTTGTTTGTGTATGTGTATTTATGTACGTGTGTATGTGTATGTGTATGTGTATGTGTATGTGTGCGTGTGTGTGTGTGAGGATGAGTGAGTGAGTGAGTGAGTGAGTGAGTGAGTGAGTGAGTGATGGAGTGAGTGAGTGAGTGGTGAGGTTGGTGGTGTGTGTGTGTGTGTGTGTGTGTGTGGTGTGTGTGTGTGTTGTGTGTGTGTGTGTGGTGTGTGNCTTGCCTTTTAACTATTTTCAACCAGCATAATGGTATCGTCAGGAAATTTTCCTTCTCATTAGCGAGATGCTCTTTATCTTACCTTTCTTAAAACCCAATAAATCAGGTACCTTACCCCAAGAATACCGCCCCATTGCTCTAACTAGCTGCTTGTGCAAACTACTAGAACGAACGGTTAACTTCCGCTTAATGTGGTATCTTGAACCTCATAATCTCCTTTCCCCTTCCCAATTTGGTTTCCGACGTGCCCGAAGTACAGCAGACGCACTTGCCCATTTCGAGACTTATATTACATCGGCATTTGCACGATTCTTTGATCTAGAAAAAGCATATGATACCACATGGCGATACCATATCCTCCAACAATTGTCCTCCTTAGGTTTACGTGGAAACATGGGCGTTTTCATCAAATCCTTCCTTTCTAAACGTACCTTCCAGGTCAAAATTGCCTCCCACGTCATCCTTTCCTCAATTCGAAGGCGTCCCACAAGGAAGTGTACTTAGTACCACTTTACTCCTTGCTGTAAATGGCATAGCCTCAGTCCTACCACCAGGAGCCCGGGCATCACTATATGTTGATGACTTAACCATCTATGCATCTGGCACATCCATACCAGATCTCTGTCAATTCCTTCAGTCTGCAATATCAGTAACTTCTTGGGCCACCAACCATGACTTTCGCTTCTCTACCTCTAAATCTTTCCCCATCCTTTTCTCTCGCTCACGTACGGTTCCCAAACCCCCACTCTTCTTGTATAACGCTCCACTCCAATACCGTTCTTCTGGTAAATTCCTAGGCGTTATATTTGATTTCAAATTGTCCTGGCGAGACCATATCTTGTACATCAAAGAAAAAGCTCAACGCCGCCTCCGAATCTTACAAACTCTTTCACATATCTCCTGGGGCTCAGATCGCAAAACTCTCCTCCATCTTCATGTTACCTTGATTCTCTCCACTCTAGATTATGGATGCCATATCTACTCCTTTGCCTCAACCTCTCTTCTTGCTCAGCTTGATACAATCCACCACAGCGGTCTCCGCTTAGCCCTAGGCGGCTTCCGCTCCTCTCCAGTTGAGAGCCTATACACTGAATCATGCATGCCGTCCCTCTCTCGACGTCGAGCCCTTCTCTCTCTCCGATGCTATGCTCGATTTCACCTATTTTCCCTTACCAAACTATTCCACAATCCTTGCTTCATACCTTTACCTCTTTTCCACGTTTACCAACTCCTCTCCCCGTACGCATCCTTCATCTCCGACCTCTCCCACTGTCTGTCCATTCCATTCCTCCATGGTTTATACCTAACCCCTGTATTTGCTCCTCAGTTTTCCCTGACCCACCAAAATCAGATATTCCCTCCTCTATCCTTCTCACTCATTTCCTTGACCATATCTCCATTCATTCCTCCATCATTCATGTTTACACTGACGGTTCCAAATCCATCTCAGGAGCTGGATTCGCAGTAACCTTCCCAAATCGCACTTTCAAATACACCCTCCCTCCTTTTTGCCTTAAGACGTATA
Source organism: Penaeus vannamei (assembly GCF_003789085.1). Taxonomy (NCBI): domain Eukaryota; kingdom Metazoa; phylum Arthropoda; class Malacostraca; order Decapoda; family Penaeidae; genus Penaeus; species Penaeus vannamei. Next base: position 606,136 of record NW_020868685.1, read on the forward strand.
TACTTATCCCTCTCACCCTCTTTCATTATTTTTACTGACTCCCGTAACTCTTTAACCCTCATAAAGTCTATGCACTCGACCAATCCCCTTGTCTATAAGATCCAGAACTGGTTGTTCTATCTATTCACACGTCACAGATCTGTCAGATTTTGCTGGGTACCCAGCCATGTTGGAATCCCTGGCAATGAACAGGCAGATACTCTTGCACGCTATGCCGCAATGTCCACATCACCTCAACTACGCTTCTCACATATTTCAGCTACGGATTACTACCCCCACTTTAAGACCTTCTTATATACCCGATGGCAATCTTTTTGGTCAAAACTCCACAACAATAAATTACATACTGTAAAACCATCAATCTCCTCTTGGTCAGCTCCATTTCACAAAACAGACGTTGGGAGACGGCCCTCGCACGCTTACGTATTGGCCACACTCGCCTAACACATGCCTATCTAATGTCACGCTCTGACCCGCCCCTATGTCCTCTATGTAATGTCCCTCTTTCAGTCCCACACATTCTCTTGTCCTGTCCACGCTTTAATACAGCACGTACCTCGGCATTTCCACACCTATCCTCCCTTCACCGACCTCCCAACATATCAGACATCCTTACAGAATCCCACAGCTTCTGCCTTGACAACCTGTTCTCCTTCCTCAGACGCATAAATATCCTTCACTTGATCTAACTCCCTTACCTAAACCACCATAACCTTTCCCCCATCTTCAACCTTTCAACACTACTCTAGATAGTTGGCACAACAACTATCACCTGACATCCCCCTTTACCATACCTTCCTATAGTGCTATATGACCTTAGATGTCTAGCACATTTATTTTAACCATTAACCATTGGAATGGTTAGAGTTGTCCGTAATCGTCGAAGAGGGGGTATTGGGATCAGAGGTTGGAGCCGTGGTCAAAGGAGGGGTAGGGGTCTGAAAACCATCAAAATCAAAGTCAGATAGGTTAGTTGATGAAGGGGCAAGCCTTGATGCCCCTATCAAGGATAAAGAATCCTCATTATTGGCCATGGTGAGCCTGAATGCATGGGGAAAAGAAACGGTCTACCCCTCAGGGTTCCCGTAAGGGGTAAGGGCTAAGCAATTAACCAAGGGAATGCCGTGTCCATGGCTCCCGGAGGCCGTTCGTGACTGACACAAAGCCAGCCTTCCATCCTATCAGCACGGCTCTCACACCTTGGGAATGGGATAGAAGAATGGAATAAGGAAGATACAGAAGAGGAAAGAAGAGAAGAAAACACCAAGCAAAATTAGTTGAGGCGATGGCGGAGGCCCAAGGTAGGGGTGATTCCCTTCATTGGGTCTCTGTCCCCGTCTCCTAAGCCCTCCCATGGCGACAACGAACAAGGTATTGGGAGGGGTTTACATACATATATGTAAATATATATCTACAAATGTATGCACACACTCACACACACAAATAATGGCCAATTCTTTGATGAACATCTTTATTTTATACGTTTCAAAGACGATTTCACGTCTTCAGCTTCAGTGCTACAAAGAACGAAACAATTAAAACCATTAGAGCCGGACAAAGGCACAAATAAAATAGTTCAGAAATATATAAATATCATAAAAAAGAAACAAATCAACGAAAAAATAAGGGAAATATATACGCAAGTAAAACACCATAAGTGGTGAAACAGGAAGTTACGGTCACAGGATTACACCGTAAATAGGTGTGTGGCTGTGTGATTGTTGTTCAGCTCTGGTTTCATCTTGTGGATCAGCAGTGACTCTTGAGATAAGGTGTAGTCTGTTAGATGCAGACAGAATTTTGAAATGACTGAGTGCTGGGTGGCCTTCTGTGTGTGAATGTTGGCGAATAGCAGAGAACGCCGGGTTGGTGAGAGGTAAGCAAGTTCTCATGGACCTCTCCATATGTTCAAGAATTCTGTGCCAGATCCAACGTATCGTTACCT
>NW_020868685.1:618080-620580 GCF_003789085.1 Penaeus vannamei
GACCTATATCGAGATCATTATTTATTAGACATTTAAAAAGGTGCACTGATTCTGATTTCGAAGATGCACATCCGATACTGAAATATTTTACATATTTTCATAAATCTAAAGGCATATCAATATATTTGTGTGTGTGTATGTGTTGCAAATCCTCCTTGCAACAGCGTGGCACAGGTGAGAGAAAGATGGCAATTCACTATTTTCACTCATCCACGTAGCCGATGCAGTACGACAGTAGGAAGGTGGCATGAAGCAGGCTAGGGTGTGACACTCCTCACGTAAGCTGAAAAATGCAGTCTCTTCAGCACAACATCCGTGTATGTGTACCCATCCGTCTCCCCTCGATTCTCCCTCCTTCGCGCCTCTTTTTCCCTCAAAAAAAAAAAAAAAAAAACAACAAAAAACGCACATCGCGATGCGCAAACAGCGTTCACAGCACTGCCCCCTTCCTCCAAGTGGACGCCCTCGTTCACTATCAAACTTTAAAACAATTGCTGCAAGCAGTCTTACATAAGAACTAAATATACAAGGCGTTTCTGTCACTGGACATCAAAAAATATACTTTAAAAATAAACCTTCAGAATTACAAAACCTACATCTTACACTAATCACATTTTTACAACAAAATCACTAAGATGCCTCGGTAATCTCAGTTTTCTATGAGGTCTCGAAGTCGGCTGCTGCATCTCGTCCTTCCAGTGTTCCTCAGACCCTCCCATGGCGTCGTCCTCCACCTCTGTTCCTGGTTGTCTATTCTCCTCGGTGTGTGTATCCAGTAGACCAGGATCATATGCCTCCTCAGGAACAGCAGCAGCAACAATCTCGCATGGGTCGTCAACTTCCTGCTGGTGCCCCAGGTGTAGTGGCCATCTCGACGATACCCCATAACCTGTCTCCGTGCACAACTCGTGCTCTTGCTCTTGGTCGTCGGCGAATTCGGAAGGTTACCTTGGTCACACACTCAATGATGGTGTAGGGCTCCTCCCAAGGGCTCTGTAGCTTGTGTGACATACCCTTCTTCATATTGGGGTTGTACAGCCACACTAAATCTCCCACCTTGAACTTGACTGCACGGGCGTCCCTGTTATAATAGCGTCGCATGCTCTCTCCTGCAAACTTCAGGTGTCCTCTCACTTGGGTGTACTTCATCAAGTTGTTGTTGTAATTCGACGGCATAGTCACTAGTTGCTACAGGCAATTCCTCATTTGGTCCAGCGGTAAATGTAGCTCCCTAAACATCACCCTTGCAGGGGTGAAGGTGGTGGCTTCATGCTCTGCGGAACGGTATGGCATCAACAAGAGTGGAGTTTTTGCTGTCCCATTCTGTCCGTCCTTCGTTACAGTACTTAGCCAGCTCCTGCACTATTGTTCTATTAAACCGTTCGACAATCCCATCAGATTGCGGTCTCAGAAGCGACTTCCTGGTCATCCTGATTCCCATCAACTGGCAGCACTCTCGAAATACAGCCGCCTCAAATTCCCGTCCTTGCTCAGAGTGCAAACCGCCAGGAACTCCAAAACGGCTGAAAAAATGATTCACAAGGACCTCCGCAACTGTAAATGCTTCATGATTGGCGATGGGGTAGGCTTCTGGCCATTTGGGAAGTAATCCATGGCAACCAAGATGAACCGGTTCCCAGCTGCTGTCGCTGGAAATGGTCCAGACACATCTACGCAACCCGCTACAGCGATGTGCCCATTTGATACAATTGTAGGGGTGCTTTTCCCTTCTTTGCTGGCCCCTTCTTTGCATTACATGTGGCACACGTCTTGCACCATTCTCGCACGTCCTTCCGCATTCCAAACCAGTAATATCACTGGCGCAGTCGACTCAGTGTCTTGCTGTTTCCCATGTGTCCACTTGCCACACCATCGTACGCCTCTTGTATCAGTCTGGCCCACAGCTCCATTGGCAACACCACCTGCCAGAACTTGATACATCCATCAGCCTTAACCCATTTTCTGTGCAGAACACCGTCCTTCATCTTTAGAGCATCCCATTCATGCCAGTAATTCTTGGTAGCAAGGCTCAGTGGAGCCACTGCCATCCATTTCGGACGATCCTGACTGTCTTCCATTCACTGCACTCCTGGGGCCGGATTCACTAACATACGATCGTAACGCATTTACCAGGTGTTATTTACCATTCCATTTACTAGTGATGGCAAAGCGGGATTCATGAAGAAAGGGTAATTTGGATATGCTGTTACAATCGTAAATCGACTCATTCTAATGGTAGCCAACAGAGGGTTCTAGTAAAGCAATTCCACCAATCAGCGAGCACCATACATAATTTTTTAGGCTCCTTCGGCCAATCATGTAACATGTAAACAGAACTAGGCTCAGCAAGCTTTTAAAAATGATCGTTACAGCTAAAACACTATTTAAGCTCATGTACAAAAATTAATACATTTATTTGATTATATCCATCATGTGGAAGATATATTTACTGTATAGATAGGAACCAATACAAATAGTTATATTAATATGTTACTCTTTA
>NW_020868685.1:625580-644417 GCF_003789085.1 Penaeus vannamei
GTGCGTGTGATGTGTCATGTAGATGTAGGTGCTGTGTTGTGTGTAGTGATTGGATACGTGCCGTGTGTGTGTGTGTGAATTTGTGTGTGGTGTGGGTATGATGGGTGAAATTAGATGCGGGTGATGAAGTGGTGTGGTGGTGTGGTGTGGTGTGGAATGGATATGATAGTCGTTTGTATATATATATCTACCATATAATTCGGTTAGCGCTATATTATCCCTAATTAGTAAAGCCTCACTCAATATATGACAGTAAAAAAACGGGAGGAATAACACAACCGTATTATAAAAATATAACCTATATATGTTAAATATATCATTAAATCAAAAACCATAAAAATATACAACATAATATATAGAAGTAAAGGAAGATTAGGAGAAGAAGAAGTATATAGAGAGGAGAGGAAGGAGGAGAGGTAAGAGGAGATAAAGAAATTAAATTAGATAAAATAAACATGTCTACCTCAGAGTTCGCCAATGCATCGTCGATAATTGGATTAACCGTACTCACCGTCATGAAATGACCGTAAAAATATATTCATCGGCAGAGACACTACAAAACAAAATTTCGCGCGACATCGAGAATTAAAGAATAACGACAGGAAAATAATAGGTGGGATGGTGGGGTGGATGATGTGAGTGAGGGTAGGTGATGTGTGATATGTGGGTGTGGGGTGGTTAGGTAGGGTGGTGTATTGTTGAGTGATGGTGTGTAGGTGGTAGTGTGGTGGGGGGTGTATGAGTTGAGGGTTTGAGTGGTAGGGTGAGATTTATAATGAGATAGGGATGAGTTTGATGTAATTTTAGTAGCAGATACGCATCCCTTTTACTCTTTAGATAATATACGTGGGTGATTAATCTGAGTGTGTGCGCAGGCGCAAATTCTTACATGCTTCGTGCTAGTCACTTATCCTCCCACATGGAGACTGGGAACCGTGCGCAGGTCCGACTTCTGACGATCAAGACGAATCGCTTCAAGTAGAACGACTCACAATGGCGACACATAAAATAAGACAAGAAAGTGAAAGGCATCGAAAGCGGATTGATTTAATCGGAGTGCGAAGTAGTGAATAGGAGCGAAATGGTTCGAATGATCTAATATGACATTGGTCCGATTCATCTAACACCCCACTCGACGGTGCGATGATATTACTGGCAGATATTTAAGTCCATAACACTTACGAGCAACTTTATATATCAGCAGAAATATAACGGATTGCCACGAGGTGTTTAATAAACTTAAAACATAAAGTTTTTGGCTCTTAATAAGTGTGATCTGCTCCGTACACATATATGATGTCACTTGCGTCTGCGGTTCGAATGATCTCATCTATCGCGTAGTTTCTTTCTCGGGCAAGCAGCGCGCACGACTACCACACAGGTTAAAATCGTGCTATATGCGTGCACAAACGGTGGCAAGTCCATGCAAGTCACTAAATCTGAGTCAAAGGTCGTGAAATGCAGTATCGACATATATAGACACAAAGAGGCACAATCAGAGCTTGTTACTTACTTGGTAGCGTGTAATGAATGCAGAAAACTGAGGTCATGTTTGATGTTAATAGCAAACATTGTCGTTTCCTCACCGTTCTGCCTGCCATGCGTGGCTCTTTTCAGTTAATATCCGCACTATAATGAGTCTCATACCCATTGATCTCATCAAGCGAAGTACCTATTCAAGATACGTTGCTATAGTATCAATCAGCAAGAGAAGTCTATAGTGGTAAACGAGTCAGATAAGTCGTAACAAGGAATGAAACATAAGAATTAGAAATACACAGAAACGCGAGAAGAGTGATACGATAAGAAATACGAACTCGCACAGAAAAGCACACACACGGCAACAAGCCAGTAAAGGCAGGAGGAAATAGAAAAGAAAAAAAGAAAGAAACGAGACAGAAGAAAAAGTGAGAAGAAAAACAGGTGTCACAACGAGTAAAAAAAAAAGAATAATAAAGGAACACACATAACATTAAGAAAACGCCCGAGCATCATTCACGAGTACGAAGCGAATACGAGAAAGAAACCCATTGTTTACAAATGTGTCCGTCAGTCAGCTTACAGGAAAGCTTAGTAGGGAAAGAGTGAAGTTTGTCCAAGCAGTGAGCCAATAGTTGTAGTTAACTTTTATCCCAAAAAGGAGTTTGATGCTCGGGAAGTTTAAAGAAATTTCCACGGAGACATTTAATCTTGTTTCATGTACTTAAATGTAAAAGTTGGTAATTTCTTCTTGCATAAATTTGTTTTAAAGTTATTTTTAAAAAAAGGTAGAGAGAGAGATGGGGGTAGGGAGGATGTGAGGAAAATGGGGAAGGGAGATAAAAGGAGAGGGAGCGAGAGGCACGGGGAGGGATGGAAGAAAAGGTGAGAAATGGAGAAAGAGACAGAGAGGAATAAATGTACAAAGCCAGAAGAGAGAAAGAATGGGGAGGGAGAGAGAAAAAAAGGAAAAAGAAAAATATGAAGAATCAGAGAACGAACCATAGATGCGTGAATGAATTGATAGATATATGAAGAAAGAAAGATAGATAGATATACAGATATACAGACAAAGATACACATAGATAGATAGACTAATATAGAGACAGAGAGAAAGAGATGTAGATGTATAACAATAGTAAATACCCCTTTGCGGATATATACCGAATCATGAACCTGATGTAAACCTTCAGGAAAACATAGTTTCGAAAATTTAAACTAAAAAATGATAAGTATCTTTACTTAAGACTCAGCATGCAGAGCTAAGAGGAAAAGGATCGCCGATGCTTGGCTCTCTGGCACTGCACTCAGGCACTGTGCTTTGGCCCGGAACGAAGTATTGTATTCCGACAAAGGATATTTTCCATGGCTGATTTTCCCGGTGTTATTGCTGCATGTCCGTCTTGTTTATTTCAGATAATTCGGTTGTTTGGTGTTATTACATACGATAAATCTAGGTATGATAAAGGGCTGTTTATACAGACATTTTAAAAATAGTCATAAGCGACACCTTTTTCTCTTTTTTTTATAATTATCATTATCGTAATAACTTCGCATGATAAGCCTCTTCAATTAAGTACTAAATCATTTTGATAAAATGCAAGAAAAGAAACAAATTGATAATATCAATAAGAGGTGAATGAACTAATAAACAGAAATTAAGGGGAAAAAGGATTCCACAAAAGCTACACACACACACAACCAACGCGATCTCATTTCGAATGTAAATCGGATAAAAAACCCTTTCTCCCTCCATCCCTGCCCCCCCCCATCCCTTCTACCCATCTCACCTTTCACCCTCTCCTCTCTCCTTTCTACCTCCTCACCCCTCATCCCTCCTTCTGCCTCCCTCACCCCCTCCCCTCCCTTCTGCCTCCCTCACCCCCCTCTCCCTCCCTCTGCCTCCTCACCCTCCCCTTATACCTCCCTCACCCCTCACCTCTTCTTCTCCCACTCCCCCTTCTACCTCCCTCCCCTCCCCTCCCTTCTACCTCCTTACCCCCTCACCCTCTCTCCCTTCTTCACCTCTCTCTCCCTCCCATGTTCTTCCTTCCTAAACGTCTCTGCCATTGCCCTATCTCCCTCATTCCCTCCCTCTCCTGCTCTCTTCCTCCTTCGTAAGCTCCCTCGTCACTTTCATCTTCCTTTCTCTCCTCCTTCTATCTTATTCTTCTTCCTTATTTCCTCCCCCTTTTCCCTTCCTTATCGTTTCCCTTATCCTCTCTCTCTCTGCCACTCTCAGGCGGCGCCGCCAGCACTGTAAACACAGCTGTGTGATAGCTCTCGTTTTTTGGACATTTTGAAAGCTGTCACCAAATATATCGGATTTGAGTGAAGCAGTGAATGTGTCTAAGGACATAAGGATTGTGTAAGTGCAATCAAAACATTACGATATTAATGGCATGGCGTCTTATTAATAATACGCGCAAATAAGATGTGTGGCAAACCACCTGCTCGGCTCTGCTCCGGGCATGCCTTCAGGCAGCAGGGGAATCCCTATGCGTTAGCTACGTTACAGGTAGTTGACGATCGCGTTTTCTTTGAACTTAAACTTTTGAGTGACAAGTGAGAAAAGCTTATATGCAGTTGATTATTTGGATGGAATAGTCAAATGGAAAATGAAATAGGCCTATCTTTCGTGTGCAAATGAAGCGCAGGATGAACAAAGAAAATTGAGAAGAAAGAGAATAGAAAAGAATGAGAATAAACAACGAGATACAAAGTGCCAGTGGAGAGGAACACGCAGAGAAAAGACGAAGAAATGACGGATTGGCGGTAAGAGAATGTGATAATGACAATAGTTTAATGGAGAACGACGACACAGTTCAGTCAGGCGAGAATGTTACTCCACATGCGGCCCAGCCCTTGCTAGGAAACTTGTCTTTCCACAGTCATGCAGCATGACGTTCCTTGAGGAAATGAAATGGGCAGTGCAGATGGGAAGAGAACATCGTAGCTTTAAACCTCTACTGAAGGCAGGAAGAAACAGGCCCATTTCACAGTGAAAACAATTCTGAGGCCGTGGACATGCTGACAACTGTTGGATACCAAGGAACGGTAATGATGACTCCTAAAGACAGAGAGAATCTCAGCATGGTCATCGTCTTCAAATATCCCGTGATACTTGACCCCGAGTTCCTGTTAGATGATGGCAAATTTGTCTGGGCGAAGCGGCACACCATCCGAGGCGGAGAGAGATGCCTCACAGATTATAGGAGTGCCACCCTCTAGGAAAGAGGTGGTGATATGTTTGCGGTCCTCCAGATGGGGTCACAAGACATGGAACTGTCTAAAGGATCCACGATGCAGATTTTGTATCATAAACCCCGATTCTAGGATCTGAAGGGAGATCAACGCCAGAGAGAAGTGAAGCCTCGCTGCTGCAATTGTGGGGAGACTCATAATGCCGAATCCCTGGCATACAAAGTGAGGGAACGACTGGAAGTGGCTCATCGGCATCCCATATTCCAGGGGACGAACTTGGGTCACGATGGAAGGACATTGTCATCTGGACAGGCGAGATGCGAGGAAAGCAAAGAGGAGATGACAGAGACACCAAGAAAGAAGTTTGTAGAAGAAGAAGGTCTACAGAGGATGCTGGCAGCGGAGAGAGAGAAACACACCCAAACATCGAATTGCACCAATTATGTGAGTAGAGGACAGATTAATGAAGTGACAGTAAGATTGATTGAGTCAGGAGGTACATGAAATATTTCAGCTATTGGAGATCTTAGGAAAGAAAATAGAAGAGTCAGAGAAAATACTTGATGTAATAGTCAGTCAGCGAAAGCAAAGAAAGAGGTAGAGGACAAGGTTCAATCTCAAAAAAAGGAGACAGTAATTTTCTATAAAAGGTAGAGAGGAAAATAAAGAACACACTATAAGAAATAATAAGCGAGACCTTTCAAAATGTGTTAATGAAATACAAAGATGCTGAAAATGAAATAGTAAATGTGAATCCGTGCAACAGGACTGGTCTTTCTTAAAGACTTTACTAAGAAAGACTGATAGTACTCTAGGAAACGATAATGGATTACTGTAATTTAAAGATATTGCCTTGGAATATTAATGGCTTGCAATATATTTTCTGACCTTCATTATTTTGTCTTAAAGAATAATATTGACATTATCACTTTTCAAGAAAACAAGAGATAGAGATGGGAATATTTTCAAACTTATTAGACCAAGAGAGTTTCCTCACAGTCGCTCGACTGCTCAGCCACTCGAGGAACATGTGTTGTTATGCGGCCGCACACACACGGCGACAGCCACTGCATTTTCATGGTGATGAAGGGGGTGGGATTCGACCAATGAGAGATCATCACGTGCAGCGGAGGTAGACAGACAGGCGACAGTAGCTTCCGCTTCCCCAGCTTGTCATCCTGATTTGATGGACATTCTCATGTAATTAAAGAAATTGGGTTCATGTTCTCGTAACTTTGGATACAATGTGAAGAACATTCCATGGGTCTGTCTGTCATTTAAGATAGGATGAACCCAATAACATCTGTCTCCTCTTCCGCCGCTGCAAACGACGATATAAAACCCATGTATGTCACCTCTTCTCTATCCTTTACCAGCTGTATATGATCAGCGACCAAAGAGAGTGAAAAAATAATATAATAGTGGGCGAGAGACTTGTCGGGCCAATGTAAATGCCGTGTGTGAACATTCACTCAATAGTTGCGCTTCTAGCAGTCGGGCCACTAAAATCGCTCGCCTGAACAAGGCCATAGGGGATTTCATCTATATTCAACAGAACAGGCTAGAGGAGTATCGACTTATGTTAAAAACTCAATAGCAGCTGAATTAATTGAAAACTCAAAAACAGTGCAGGGATTAGAAAGTGTGTGTGTAAAGGTGTGTCTAAAAGAGGAACTTAACATTGCAAATTTGTACATATCAGGTGGCTGTTTTGACTTATATTCATTATCTAATTGGATGTTTAATAAATCAGCATTAGTTATTCGCGATTCTAATGCCCAGCATCCAATTTTGGAAAATATGAGAAGAATAAATAACAGTGGAGTCAAACCTAACCAATTCTTGCAGGATTTTCCAAATGCAACATTATTAGGGAATTACAGTGCAACATATATCAAGGGAGGAAGGCTGGATTATGCTTGCATGATAAGCAGTCAGGGAATTTAAGGTGACTGCGAGGTAGTTGAAGAGCTTTTGAGTGATCACTTTGTTTTATATATTAATATACCTTAAGGGAATGGCAGGTGACCTTATGATGAAAAGAATTATACTAAAAAAAGAAGACACTGAAATCATACGAAACATGGATGACTGGTATAGAGATTATCACCCTGAAAATGTAGATAAATTGAATGACGATCTTTCAAAACAAATTGAAAAGAATTGGGTACATAGAGCCAGGGAAAAATTGTTACACTTACGATAAAATCTAAAGAGGATGGACTCAAACACTGAAGGCACCCCTTAAGAAGTGGACTGTAAATGGCAGGATGGATGGAGACAGAGAAACTCTTCTGGTAATAGCAAATTTATGGACAGGAAAGAAAAGAGGCAAGGGCAAGGTATTGGATGATTTTTTGCGGAAACCATTAGGAATAGGAAGAACTTGAAAGATATATGGAACAATGCAAATATAATTCATGAGAAAAAATTAACCTGATTAGTCATCTGCATCCAGATGAGAAGGCAAAGAAAGTAATGATAGTGTAGCCGACCTCCACAATCTGCAGTGCATCATACTTCCCTCAGGCTGGGTCTCAGGTCCATAGCCGCATCCTCGCACCTCACCATCAGCAGCCCCTCGATGACTAATGCCGAGACCTGATTGGATGAGGTGGAGAGCTCCCAGCTTGCCTGTTGAACCGCAGGCTCCCTTCACTCAACTGACCCAGCTTAAGAGTATGTAAGTTCCAGCACCCGGGTTGAAATCATCACTCAGCGATCCTCCATACTGGGCAAGACAACAACAGCAGCAACCCAAGGCCGTCCTAGAACTCCGCCGTTGGGGAGCCTCGTTGGCTCCCCCCTCGATCTCCACACTTCCCAGCACTCAGCCATACATCTGGGTATGGCTGCAAGTCCATTGTCACAATAGGTTGGGCAAAGGCAGTTAGTACTAATTCATTGCCTCAGAGATCAAGACAAGCCCTAAAGCAATGGGAAGAAGAAAGGAAGGATTTTATCATGGAGATAGAGATGGGAATATTTTCAAACTTATTAGACCAAGAGTTTCCTCACAGTCGCTCGACTGCTTAGCCACTCGAGGAACATATGTTGTTATGCGGCCGCATAACAACACGGAAGCATGGAGGAGAGCCATTTTAATCCCTATACTTAAACCAAATGGTGGATATAGACCAGTATCTTTAACCTCCTGCATTTCCAAAATAATGGAAAGAATTATATTAAATAAGTTGATTTACATTTACATTACATTTTTAAAGGAAAAGCATGGCAGACGGTGTGAAGTGCCAATCTTATGATGGCAACGAATGTAGAGTTTTATAGATTTAAAAACTATTCGATAAAGCCCATGGAAAGGTAATTCTATATGAATTAACAGCATTGTGTGTCTCGGGAAAGATACTACAATGGATTCGAGATTGTCTTTGTGAGAGAAGCGCTTACGTTTGGTATCAGGGTTGTATGTCTAAGGAAAATAAGTTTGAATTAGGCACTCCACAAGGTGGAGTTTTAAGCCAGCTTTGTTTAATGTTTTGATGAACAAAGTAGCTAGCAATACATACCCGAGAGGTGTACCTATGATGTATGCTGATACTCTTTCTGGGAATTATATAAATAATGTACACCTTGCCGTAAATTATTTTAGTACTGCTCAGATGGGATTGGTTGTGAATAAAGAAAAAACGAAACTTCAGACTTAAAAAAAAAGAGGTAAAGAATTGGAAAAAATATTAAAAAAGGTGTTTGCAAACAAATACCTAGGAATGTATATTGGGTTAACTCCTGCAAACAAGGATGTTGAAATTAATTATGTTCTCACTCTATGTAAAGCATAATTGCAACCCTTAAAAGACCTAGCATGTTCTGAGGAAAGAGCGGGAATTCCCATTCTAAGGATGGTGTATGTGGGTACAGTCAGGTCGATTATTGACTATGCGGCCCAGGTTCTCTCTCGTTGGTAAAGGGAGAATAAGGAAGCTTGAGGTCATGTAAAATCGAGGCCATGAAGGTCATTTTAGGATGCCCCAGGATTACGAGGGTTGACATCATGAGGGCAGATGTGGGATTACAGAGTATAGAACAACGGGTCAAGGAAATTGACTTGGTTGCAACCCTTCGGTTCATGAGAAGTAACAGCGAGATGAAGCTTGTAAGAGATATGCAAGGAGGGATGGAAAATACAAGGATTTTTTGTAGGCAAGGAGAGAGTGGGTATCTTAGGGGTCTCTTAAATGAGATTCGACACTATGATTCAATAGACTCTGCAGTTTATCTGAAAGGAGAAAAAAGGTGCTTAGGGAAGAACAGTTGCAAATTGATATTGAACCACTCAGTATGAATAAATCATTGCATGAACCAGAGCAATCAAGAGCTGTTTATGGACATAAGATCGGGAATCTTCCTAAAAGTAAATACATTGCATATATTTTTTGACGGTTCGGTTCAGAAAAATGGAAAAGCTGGTTGTGGGATCCTCGTCTGTACATCCACAGACCTTAATACAAATGATGTAAAATCTGGATTCCAGTTGAGTGACTTTATCATCAACACAGGCTAAATTAGTGGCTAAACTGGAGGGATTAAAAATGGTCAATGGTAGAAATAAACATGCATACATTTTTGTAGATCGTAGAGTTGATTTATTACGAGTCTAATTTACGATGCAATGGTTTATAAATGTAAGAAAATAATGCATGAATTACACATTAATGGTTATTGTTTCAAATTTGTCTGGATCCCATTACTTGTTGGAATTAAACTTAACGAATCTGTTGATGTTATAGCAAAGGAAGCTACTGAAAAACATGACGTGATATATCATGTAGCCATGGTTTAAGATACAGTTAAAGTAAGAGAAAACAAGTGCACAGAAGTGAAGATAATGTAATAAGAAATGAGCTCTTATATAAAAGTGATTCTATGAGGCATTATATGCATATTCTCATGAACACAAGCTTTACCTCCGGAAGAGGGAAGAACAGATGACCAGACGTGGTGTATATGAGATTAAGGTTTAGATATAAATATTACTGGGGGTTAGGAGGGGTGAGCCAAACAGAGAAGGAGAGCAAATGTACGGTCTGTGAAGCACTGAGATCCCATACCCTGGCCCATTATATAATGAGATGTACTTTGCTTGAGATATTCAGAGGTAATGAAATACACAATGCTACTGTGCAGATGGAATGAATGTGCAATAATAAAATAGAGGTAATATTGAAGCAATTTAGGCAATTTGCTTCCTGGACTATGAATGTAAATTGTGTAATATTTAACTTTAGATTTCTATTGAAGTGATGTTAGCCTCTAAAGGGACATAATAAGAATTTATGGAGATGACATATGTCACTTTATCCCTTTGAGATGTACACTGTTACCTCAATAAACGTTCCAAATCAAATTAAATCTCTTTCTCTCTCCTTCAACCCTTCCCCCTTCTTCACTCTCCCTTGCCCATGCCCTCCTCTTCCCCCTCCCCCTCCGCTTTCTCATTTTCCCTCCCTCATTGTCTCCCCTTTTCTCCCTCACTTATCGTATCCCCTTCCCCCTCCCCTCCCTCAGCCTTTGCCTCTCCCTCCTCATTCTCTCTCTTGTTTCTCCTTCCTTTATCATCTCCCTTTTCACCCTCCTCAGCCCCTTACCTCCCTTCTCTCATCCTTCCTCCTTCTTTCCCCCTCCCTCCCTTAGCCCCTTCCCTCACCCCCTTTCTGCCTCTTAATTCCCTCCCTCATTCTGACATTATTCCCTTCCCCAACCCTCTTCCCTCCCCCATTCTGACCCCTTCCTTCCTTCCCCTTCTCCTTTCTCCCTCTTTTAACCCCTGCTTCTTTCCTCATCCCTCCCCCCTTTCTCCCCCCCATTCCCCCTTTTTCGTCTCCCACTCCCTTCTCCCTCCCGCCCACTGCCCCTTTCTCCCCTCCCGCCATTCCCCCTTCATCGTCTCCCACCCCCACCCCTTTCTCCCCTCCCCCACTCTCCCCTTCTCCCTCCGCCAACCCTCGCTTCCTCGACTCCCAAGCCCCTATAAGTGACTTTAATAATCAAGTTGAGACACGAACGAGGCGGGAACATTACCAACTTAAGAAACTTGAGGGCAAGTGACAGCGCCTCCTCCCCTCCCTCCCTATTACTCCCTACCCATCCTCCTCCTCCTCCTCCCCTCTTCTTCCCCTTTACCCTATCCCCATCCTAGCCCTCCCCCCCCCCCTCCCTGTACTTCTACCCCCCCCCTGCTCATTCGCTATCCCTCAACTTTCCTCCTCTTTCCCCTCCAGTCTCCCCCCCCCCCACCAACCCTTTGCTCAGTGGCTAACTTGACGACTTATCAGATTAACGGTTCGCTTAACTCAACTAATTGGCAACTGTCAGGTTAGTGCCGCCACGAGAGTATTTTATTTCCGTGTGCGGGCCCGAGGATGGTGTGTGTGTCGGGGGGGGGGGGTGATAAGGAGGTGGGGGGGAGATCATGAGGTGGTTAGGAGGGTTCGAATTGGGAATAGGGGGAGTCTGGGGAAAGAAGGGGAATGAGGGATTGAGGAAATAGAAAAGGGGAATAGGGGGGGAGGGGATAATTTAAGGGAAAGAGGAGAATATCAACCCCATCGAAATTGCAGAGCCGAATTAAATATTCATCAACTGTTACGAATCTATCACTGAACTAATACAATATTAACTACTTTGTACCGGTGAAAAGGACTTTTATCTTAACACTGTAAATAAAAATCCAACGGCAATGAAGTTTAATAAGAAGCAAGTACGTTTGTCCTAATACTTTCAATTTTTCTCTTTGTTTTTGTTTTTTTTTCTAAGCTTTCTCTTCTCATACTTTAGCCAGTTCATTCTGCAGGGTTTTCTACCTTCCTATCTTGATGCAAAAGAGAGAGAAAGAGAGGAGAGAGAGAGAGAGAGAGAGAGAGAGAGAGAGAGAGAGAGAGAGAGAGAGAGAGAGAGAGAGAGAGAGAGAGAGAGAGAGAGAAGAGAGAGGAAGAGAGAGAGAAAGAGAGAGAGAGAGAGAGAGAGAGAGAGAGAGAGAGAGAAGAGAGAGAGAGAGAGAGAGAGAGAGAGAGAGAGAGAGAGAGAGAGACTGAAGGAGACTGAGAGAGATTTAGAAAGCGAGAGAGATTGAGAGAGAGAAAGGAAATGAGAGGAAAGAAAGAGGAGAGAGACAGGAAAGAATGAGAGAGAGAAAAGATTAAGGGTTATGGAAGGTTGAAAAGTTAGGAATGTAAGGTCTACAGAGTAATTAAGATGTTAAGGGTATGGACTCAAGGGGTATGGGGAGTGGAGGTGCTTGGGGGGGAAGGAAGAGGGGTGCAGGGAGGGGGGGAGGTAGTTCAGGGGCAGGAGAAAATGAAGACATAAAGGTAATGTTTATATATATCAGTAAAAAAAAGATAATGAAAATCCTAATCACCGAATAAAAAGCGAATGGAATATAGCAAGTGAAAATCGAATTAGATGTAGATAATTAGAAAAATAGTAAAAATTGGAAATAAGGAAAAGTGATGTTTTGTTTTGTTGCGATTATTACTGACAGATAATACAGGATATAATGAAGAAAGATGAAGATAGGCGGAAGAAACTGAGACAAAGAAAAGAGAGAGAGAGGGGGAACGAAGAGAGAAAGAGAGAGGGAGAGAATAGGAGACAAAGGAAAGAGAGAGACCGAGAGAAAAATCAAGACTAAGCCAGAGAGAGAGAGAAAACAAAACAAACAAAAACAAATAACCAATAAAAGTAACAGAAACAAAACAGAAAACAAACAAAATCGCATAAGGCTAAGAACAAAGAAAAAATGGAGAGTGAGGGAAAGCGAGAGTGAGGAAGGAAATTTGAAAGTGAGGGTGACTATGCAAATTAGTCTTACTGCGCGAAGGCCCTCTCGACGGTGAAGTGGAGTGGGCAAAAAAAAAAAAAAAAAAAAAAAAAAAAAAAAAAAAAAAAAAAAAAAAGTGGGTTGTTTGCAAAATCAGATATTTCACTGTCGCGTCTATGGTGGAAGTCGGTGCAAGGAAAAAGTTATTGTGGCTGTCGTGAGCGGTTGGGTTATCATTATTACCTCCGAGATTATGTTTTTTGGGTTGCGTTGGTTAGTTTGTTTGTTTGTTCGTTCGTTTTTTTAGCAGGATAACTCAAAAAAACTATGAAAGATTTTTATGATTTTTTACCAGAGGTGTGTCTTAGCCAAATTTAGATGCCATTAAATATTAGTTGTGATCCAGAAGTTTTTAAACGAGTACATTAGTAACTATCATAATTGTCATTACTGCCTTTATTACCTCCGCCAAGGTTGTTTATAGACCACCAATATATTTGAGAAAGAAGTGATTTTAATGCAATTCTTCAAGTGTAAATATTCTTTTTGCATCAGTGGATTGGCAGAGGTATGCGCTCTCTGAGTGCTTCTAGTTATTAATACTACTATTTTTATTAAGATTATTATAATGATAGTAATAATAATAGTAATGACAATAATAGAGTTAGAATAGGATTTTCATACATTTTTAATATAGCACACGCACATGTGTGTGGGCCTGTCACTCTTTAATGTATATTTGTCAGTTATCAACCCATTTAACACCAAACTGAATTGACTTCACGTCTGCATTCAAAATTCAGCATAGGATGCCCATCTTAAATCCAAATGAAGAGATACATGCACGGATTGCGTGTAATTGTAATACTAATGATTATGATGATAATGCAATTATCATTATCATCATCATCTTCATAAATTATCATTATTGTTTATCGTTATTATTATTTTTCATTATTATTATAAGTGATACTTTCATCATCTTTATTATCATTATTATTATCATTTCATAATCACTGACATTATGATCAATATTATTGGCATTATTAACATTGCTATCACCATAATTGTTATTACTATTAGTCTCTTTATTTTCACCTTATTATTACTGTTATCATCATTACTGTTCTAGTTATTATCATTATCATTATTATCATTATTATCATTATCATTATTATCATTATCATTATTATTACCATCTTTGTTACTATTACCATTACCATTGATATTATTACTACCACTCTCATTATTATAAAAATTGTTATTATCAACTTATCATCATCTTCATCTCTACATCACTGCTACTACTAGCATCAGTAGTGATACTAGTAACAATAATAAAAAATAATCATGATTATGACGTTAATGATAATTCTTTTAACAATAATGGTAGCTACGGGAAACGTGGTAATGAATATCACAATATCAGTAATTATCATTA
Source organism: Penaeus vannamei (assembly GCF_003789085.1). Lineage (NCBI taxonomy): Eukaryota > Metazoa > Arthropoda > Malacostraca > Decapoda > Penaeidae > Penaeus > Penaeus vannamei. Next base: position 639,485 of record NW_020868685.1, read on the forward strand.
TAACTATTTAAACAGATAAAATAACACAAGATCATAGCAATTAATATGATGAACTGCCGCCCTCAGTACGCTTCCGCCCAACTTGAAGCAATAAACCTCGCCAAAATACACTACTATTAGCCCAACTTGTACAAATCCCAAGTCGTTATCCCTTTTATGATGCCAAGATAACAACTTTACAAAGGCGCAAATGGTGTTGAACTACTTAATTTCTTCGTCTTGCTTTCCAGACTTGGTATTTTTTTGTCGGGACGTCAGTTGTCTTACTTTCTCCCAGAATGATCTCTCTCTCTCTCTCTCTCTTCTGTCTCTCTCTCTTCTTTTCCTTCTCCCAGATCTCTTCTCTCTCTCTCTCTCTCTTTCTTTCTTTCTTTCCTTCTCTCTCTATTTCTTTCTCTCTCGCTCTCGGATCTTTCTGTCTCTCTCTCCTCCCTCTCCTCTCTCTCTCTCTCTCCTCTCCTCTCTCTCTCTCTTTCTCTCTCTCTCCTTCTCTCTCTCGTCCGCTCTCGTCTCGCTCTTCTCTCCTCTCTCTCTCTCCTCCTCTCTCGTCTTCTCTCTCTCTCTCTCTCTCTCTCTCTCTCTTTCTCTCTGTCTCTCTCTCTCTATCTCCTCTCTCTCTCTTCTCTCTCTCTCTTCTCTCTCTCTCTTTCTCTCTCTCTTTCTCCTCTCTTCCGTCTTCTCTCCTCTGTCTCTCGTCTTCTCTCTCTCTTCATCTCTTCCTCGTCTCTCTCTCCTCATCAAATCTTCTCTCTCGTCTCTTCTCATCTCTCGTATCTCCTCTCCTCTCCTCTCTCTCAGTCCTCCATCTCTCTCTGTCCTCCTCTCTCTCTCGTCTCTCTCTCTCTCTCTCTCTCTCTCTCTCTCTCTCTCTCTCTCTCTCTCTCTCTCCTCTCCTCCCTCCCTCTCTCGTCCTCTCCCTCCTCTCCCTCTCCTCTCTCTTTTCTCTCTTCTCTCTTCTCTCTCACTCCACTCTCATTCTCACTTCTCTCTCTCTCTCCTCTCTCTCTCCTCCTCTCTCTCTTCTCTCTCTCCGTCATCTCCTCTCTCTCTCTCTCTCTCCTCTTCTCTCTCTCTCTCTCTCTCTCTCCTCTAATCTCACTCACTCCCCCCCCCTCTCTCTTTATCTCTCGCTCACTTTTTAAACTTTCCTATAGGTCACTGAAAAACGGATCTCCCTCGTTTTCAGTACTGAGTATCGCAAATGCCAGTGCTGGATAGGGTATTTGTTTGACCTTAAATTCTATATATCATTCAAGGGACTCTGTTTGCTCGTACTTTATTTGCTCTAACTGAACTGTGATTTTGTTCATATCATATTTCTGTACATCTATTTTTTGTTCCTTTTATATAACACTATTCAGAATCATATCTACATTTTTTAATATCGTTGATTTATATATATAAAATGTTTGTTTTGATGTTTTCGTCATCGCTTCTATATGGATACCATTACATTTGACGTAATCCCTAATTTTATCATTGAAAGTATTTCTTTTGTTTACGAAATTCCTGATTGTGTTATTTTCGACAAAGAGTGGTTCTCCTTATATTTGTTTTCTTATTTTTGTTGATTATATTTCGAATTTTGGTTATTGCTTTTGGTATCAGAGGATTTTTGTTATAACTTAGCTTACCTCTCGCTTTGAGGAATGATGATGGCAATAAGTGTACGATTTCCCTTTGAACTTTCATCCACATATCATTAGCTTATTAGGTAACAACAGTTTTTCTTACAGTTACGTGACTGAATCACTCCAGCACTTGATAATGCAGTGATTTAATAACCTAACCTACTGGTATGGGAGCAATTAATTGATTGGAGATTCTTCGTTTTCAAGTCTCTCGTCCATTGCCAGCTATCCCCAGCTGTTCTGACTGACGCACTCTGATTTCACTAATCCGCCATATTAGGAATATAAATCCCTAAATGTATTTGTCCTCTGGTTGGAAATTATTGAATTCGAATATGCCATTTCGTAAGTGTTATCCCTATGATAAGACTATTTCATCATAAAAGATGATGCTGAGTGTCCTGTGCCTCATCCGTTACCTCGTCGCTGGACTTCCCTCCCCTCCGCTGACACCGCCGTTCCTATATCGAGCTAGAGAGCAACCGACACTGATCAGTTACACGCAAGTCCTTTACTTGTGTCCAGAAACGTGCTTTCTCGTACCCTCAGTTGAGCAGAAGAACGATCTGTCCGCCGGCACTTGAACTTTACCCCCAGAGTACCTTCCCATTCTCTTTCCACGACTTTCTTTTCCTTTTCATTCTCTTCATGCGACGTTCTCCTCTTCCGTCGCACAGAAAAGCGATCGACCCGCTCTATGTCCTTCCCCCTCAACCGTATAGAAAAGCAACTGACTATACGCAAAGTCACATTCCCTCTCTCACTCGCGCAATAAGTGAGATGTGCAGAAGCTCTCTCCGCGGTACTTCATCCCCAAACCCTACCCCAGGCCCCGTTCCATCAGTAATCCTCGAAGTTCGTTAAACTCCTGGCCGCCCTTTCGAGACATCCCTGTCTTTGCAGCGGCTGCCTCTATCTCTCTTTGATCTGCGGGTAAGGCAGCTGCATCGACGCCCCAGGGCATTTCGTCCCGCAGTCACCTTCGACCCTCAACCTGTAGAGATCGCCCTTGACCTTGGCCGGGATCCTTTGGGCTCCCTGGTACTGACGCTTCCCTGTCATCCACAGACCTGTTTGGCATTCGCATCAGCATTTCCAGCATTTCCTGCCTGTTCTCTTCTTTCTTCTTCCTTTCTTTCTTTGTTTTTCTTTCTTTCTATATACTTACCAGATCAGTGATTATCATTCTGCATTTTACCTTGTACATTAGAACGTCATATTAGGACAGATTTACAACCTGGATATATTTACCACCTGGTCGAAAATCGCTGCATTCGAATGTGTCATTTCTTAAGTATATTCCTATTGTAAGGCTTCTTCATCTTAATAGATAACAGCTTATTTGAACAGTTAACAGCAAATAATCTCTCTCTCTCTCTCTCTCTCTCTCTCTCTCTCTCTCTCTCTCTCTCTCTCTCTCTCTCTCTCTCTCTCTCTCTCTCTCTCTCTCTCTCTCTCTCTCTCTCATTCTCTTTCACTCTCACGTTCGTCCTCCCTACTCCCTCTGGAGTAAACAACTATATTCTTTCAAACAAAAATTTTAGACGCATGAAAGCCCCGCGCAGGTAATCGACTTTCAATCAAAATCAAGTCATAAAGAAGAGAAAAACGACCGACTGTAGCCACACACGCATTAGAAACCCATCGCCATGTTTCAACTCTCCGCCGATAGAGGGACGGAATGAATGCCTTCTCTCTTGTTTTCGTTTTTCTTCTTTGCTTTGTTTTTGTTTTTGTTTTTTCTTTCCTTTTTTTGTATTAGTGTATCGTCAAGATGGCTTCGATTTTTCTGTCTCGTCATCGTCTCTAATCACGAAGGATTATTAGATTAATTGATAACTCTTGTTCTTGTTATACTGTTGTTATTTCCTTGTGATCATTAGTATTGTTATTGATGCCATTATTATTGTTATTATCATCAATGCTACTATTGAGATTATTATAACCAAAGCATTATTATTATTGTCCTTATTGTAATTACTATTATAATCATTCTTACTGGTAGAAAAACCCATAATGCACAAACTAGATTTTTAGAAATAAATGAGACAACAGTTTCGAAATCGTCTTATTTCAATGAATCTAGTTGTGCATTGTGGGCTTTTCCACCATTCTATCAACATGAAGACTTCCGTTCCTTATTACTGATATCATTACCATTATCATTATTAGCATTATTATCATAATAATTATTTTCACCACTAGTAGTAGTAGTATCTATTAAGACTGTTATATCTATTACTATTGCTATTATTACTATTTTTTGTTATCCTTATTGTTATCATTTTTTTCTTTTTGTTATCACTATTGTTATTAATATCATCATAATTATCATTATCCATTGCTACTACTTTTATTATTATCATCATTATTAATGACATTATTTCTCATTACTATTATCATTATCATTATGTTATATATTGTTTGTATTATTATCATGAGTACTTTGATTATCATGGTCATTATTCTTATCATCATTGTAGTTACAATTATCACTGTAATTTCTTCACTTAAAAACAACGCAAGAATTCCTGAATAGAACTTATAATCACAAACACACACACAAATATATATATATATATATATATATATATATATATATATATATATATATATATAATATATATATATATATATATATATATATATATTAATATATATACACACACAAAACAAGGAAGAAGAGTAGCCAAAATGAGAGAGAGAAAAAAAAAAGAAAAAAATGAAGACAAAAGTATGCCACCAAAAGCAGATCATTAATAAAACATCTACATCACCAAAGAAAATATTTCTCTTAAAAATTATATGCCTTAAAAAGGACGGCGAAAAAATATATATGAACTTTAATTTGCCGCGACGTCGATTAATGGAAGCTTCTAAAGTTTTTAGATCACAAGTTTAGTTCGCTTTTCGACACCACAACAGCCTTCGGGAGCGACCTCGGGACCTTGACCTGTTTTGCGAGCCGACATTAATCTACGAGGTCAGAGGTCATGCTACTCTACCGGGTCTTGAAGGAGTGAGGGAGTGCAATGCTGTTATTGTTTGTTGATAACTGGTATTTTTGTTTTTATATTGTCATAATCAAATTAGTATTTATTGCGGAGAAAGCGGGGGATTAATTTCGGAAGGTTTCGGGGGAAGAAAAGGGGCTTGGGGTGGGGGGTGACGTTCGGAGAGAAGTGAGGGTTATGTATGTAGTTTTATGAATGTATACATACATACGCAAACAAGCAGACACACACATAGAAATATATACACACACACACAAACACATATATATGTGTCTGTGGATACATACA
>NW_020868685.1:649798-652298 GCF_003789085.1 Penaeus vannamei
AGAGCCATGATTGCGTCATACTTTACTTCGATTTTTTTTTTTCGGATTTCAACTTGGACCGTCATTCGTCATTTTGCCTTTTCACGGTTGGTGGTTTTATTACAATGATGTATACAAAATGCCTTTACTGGGAATGAATTACATTAACTGGCTTTAAAATGAGGTAGAAGCTTGATTTCAATAAGCAAAAAGATTCTGTGAAGGAAAAGTCCTAAACTGCCTTTCAGTTTTTGAACGCAAGCGTACAGTCCTGTAATTAAAATACCTTAATTTTCTGGAAAATAGGAACAGAACGAGCAATTATTAATCAATCAATTATATATTAATAAGGATCTCCCTAAAACACCATTTGTATTCAGTTTATAATTCGAATTCTTTATATATAATTTCGTGAGGCTATCGCTCTGACCTTAACTTTTTCTTTACCCTCCACCAGCCGCTTAACTTTCCAAGACCCAGTATTTTCTGAATTTGTCTTTGCTTGACTGATATCCTTGACAAATCATCTGTTTGCCTTTTGCTTCAAGGGTGTAGTGCTTCCAGTGTAAAAGCAGTAGTTTTTTATTTTCATTTTTATTTTTTTATTATTTTTATTTATTTTTTTTTTTTTTTTTTTTTTTTTGAAAAAAACATTCGTGTTTGAGTTTGATTCGAGCTTGGTGTTCAAGTCAGACTCGAACCCAATTTGTGATCGTTTATTACACCCATACCACATACCCACCACCAGTTAGGAAGAATCAATTCAATAATTAAAAAAAAAAAAAAAAAAAAAAAAAAAAAAAAACAGCGTGAATAAGACTATGAGGATACTGTTGAAACACTAGCCAGCAGGGACATCCCACACCTGATAATACTATAGCGAAATGCACTAAATTGCGAATATCAGGAAAAGTAATTTATCTGTTGTGTGTGTGAGAGAGAATTGACGTTTTTTTTTATGAAAAAAGGTCATTAAGGTGTACTTGGGTGTTGCATAATTCCTCAAACCAAGCGAAACATTTTGCAACATCACCGAACCCCCTGACAGATCCCTAAACATTACTGAAAAATGATTGAAACCTGATGATACAATTTTTCGTTTTGATATTGTGTGATGTACGCCGGCCGGCCAATTAAAACGCGATACATTTCATATTTTTCATGTAGTCTCAGTTTGGGGTTTAGTTTTCATTCATTACGAATCATGATATAAAAGTTACATAGAAAAATACACACACACACACACACACACACACCACACACACACCACACACACACACACACACACACACACACACACACACACACACACACACACACACACACACACACACACACACACACACACACAATATTTAATATTATATATATATATATATATATATATATGTGTGGGTGTGTGGTTGTGTGTGTGTGTGTGTGTGTGTGTGTGTGTCTATATATTTATATAAATATATATATATATATATATATATATATATTATATATTATATATTATATATATATATATATATATATATATATATATATATATATAATATATATATATATATATATAAATTTATATATGATGATAATGATAATGCTAATAATAATAGAAATAATACTATTGATGCTGGTAATAATAATCATAATACTTCTTATAATCAAAAACAATAATACAAGTAGTAATGATATGATAATAAACACTAATAATAATGGTTATAATAAACCAGATTATGGTAACGATGGTGATGATAAAAATAATACCGAGAATAAAGAAAACAATAAAAAGACCATAATGATAACAGCAAAGAAAACATAATAAAAAACAAAAATAATAGTAAATAATAATAGAAAAAAGAGAAAGACGGAAGTCTTGCACGCCACAAAATCCCACGAGTTTTGGAGTCAAAGGAGGACGATTGAATTACTGTGAATACTGTGACTGAAATTCCGCTGTGAATAAAATGCGACGGGAATTCCGCTGTGAATTTGAAGCACGGAAAAGAGGAAAGTGTTTTTTGTTTTGTTTTGTTCTCTTTCTTTTTCTATCCAGTCTTCAGAATATAATGATGATGATAAGAATAATAATGATAATAATGGTAATAAAAATAATAATAACAATAATAATAATAGTGATAACAATAATATCAACAGCGACAATAATAATGATAATATATAATAATAATATAATGATAATAATAATAATAGTAATAATAATATTAATAATAATAAAAATAATAATAATAATAATGATAATAATAATGATAATAATATAATAATGATAATAATAATAATAACGGTAATAAAACGTTACGATTTATTTTATTCACTGAAGAACTTTTTATCCCCTAAAGGATTATACTCAGATATCAAATCCTTCCCCAATCCCACATGAAACACTATATATATCAGTCCATTATCACATTAGTCGATCAATCCGAACTGACCTATCTCGGACCGAACCTTCTTGTTCTACTATTCGCCAGGGAACTCACACAGAAAATCCTCTTTACACTCTCAACGATATATATATAAT
>NW_020868685.1:663525-678525 GCF_003789085.1 Penaeus vannamei
TATTATTATTATATATCTTAATCATCATCAATCATCATCATCATCATCATCATCATCATCATTGTCATCATTAATATTATGATTATTACTCTTAATTATTGATTATGATTACTATTAATTATTATTTTTCCTATTATCCCTATTAATGTTATTGTTTTATTATTATTAATTATTATGTTTTATGACTATTATATATTGTTATTATTATCATTATTGTTATTATAAGTTATCAGTTATCCTTATTGTTATTGGGGCCATTGTTATTATTATTTTTTTTTTTTATTACTATTATTATTATTTATGCTATTTTTGTTGTTGTTATTATTATTATTATTATTATTATTATTATTATTATTATTATTATTATTATTATTATTATTTTTATTATTATTGTTGTTTTTTATTCTTATTGTTGTTTTATTATTGGTAATATTGTTATTTGATAATGATTATACTTATTACAAGTTTCTGAAAGTTAGTGCTATCACTTTCATATTCATTTTTAATGGCTATAACTTACAAATATTATTGTTATAACATTTATATTATTATTGGCATAAGTTATCATCATCATTACCATTATCATCAGAGTTATCATCATTGTTATTATTGTTATTATTATTATTAGTGGTGTTGTTTTTGTGTTGTTATTATTGTTATTGCCGTGAGAGCAATAATTATTAGGTGTTTTTGCTTTTTTTTTCAGGTATCACTCATTTTTAAGTTTATCATTATTTTTCTTATTATGTTCATCCTCTCTATTTGTATTGGTATTTTATATTACCATATTGATGGCTATTTTGAGCATATTTTCCATTATTAAGGTTTATTGGAAATGATGCAGATGTTGTTAGTAGTCTAATATTATTATGGGTATTATTATATTATGATATATAGCATTTCTACACCAACTACTATAATTTGATACCATTATTAAGGGGATGATAATACTTATAGTATTAATTAACAAGGCTATTTATTACAAACTCTAAGCCTGTTTGTGAAAGAATATTTTCAGTACTCACCCAATGATATTTGTTTTTCATGTCTTCCCCTTGATTATATTGAATACATATTTTCATGTCACAGTTTCAGTTTTTCCCCATGTATTTGCATTGATCCTTTTCCCAAGAAACTGAAACTAAGTATAATACGAGCAAAGTGTAAAGGTAACCTGACAACACTGATGCCATTGTGGTTTCTTACATCAGCTTGGTTTTGTAAGTGATCAAACTGTAGTTTAGACATGAGAGCTTTTATCGAGAACTTTTAGAGCGTTAGGTTATAACAATGCAAATGAAACTTCCAGGAACAAAAATCAGATGTCAAAAAAGACGCCAGAGGACACGGTTCTGCAGATGAAGAAGCACATGCTAAAGCTCCTCTCTAATCATGATTACCCTACCTTCTGCAAGAACGACCAAAAGAATGGGCAGATTGATGTTGACATCTCCAAAATGCATCGATCTTATCTGGAGGAACATGAACCACAAGCATTTGAACCACCTCCCAGCAATGGTTAGTTTTTACTGGAAGAGAATATAATCCCTGAGAAAGAATATCAGGTCGATTCAGAGGAATTTTCTTTCCTTTTTGTTTGTTGTTATTGGGTATTGATATATAATGTACTGTGATTTAAATATGCTTATTGGAATTTATTTATGTGTTCAAGATATTGTTTTTTGTTCTTTTCCAGATCCTAATAGAGAATATAAACCTAAAGTGAAACAGTGGTTATATAGAAAAATATTTTTAGATGAATTCAAGACATTTGAATACAATGCATGTAAACGTCACATCGGAGACCTAAGACGTAGTATAGAGAGCGTTATGATCCAGAAAAAGAAAAAGGCACCTAAGCCGAAGCCTCCTGCTCCACCGCCTCCACAACAACAGCAGGTCAGTCTGGTCACAGCTGTAAGGGATCCAACACATTATTCTTTCAATAATTTTTTCTTCATATGATAGTTCAGACAGTGATTTTTTTTTGCCTTTCATCAAAAGACATTTAAGCATTTATAAGTAGAATCAAGAGTCATACTAGTCCTAATTAACTTAGGGGATGTAAAACATGGCTTAGGAAAGAAAACACAATTTTGAAACAAAATGTAGGTATCTGCAATCCTGGAAATACAGTTCAGCATGCTTTGCATTTTAAGCTGTTCTTTATATGGTATCCTCAGGCCCACACATGCCCTAGGGCATGGCTTAAGGGAGAACAGGATGTGTAATGCTCCTATTGGCTATTATGTAGTATAAAAGAGTAATATTTAGCACATAAATTATTTGCCAGCTATCCCTGGAAGATGTCATGCACCAAAGCATTGCACTCTATTCCTGCTATTTCAGCTCTTGTCAACTTTTGACATTGTTATATACCACTCTACTAGTGTGGCTGAGTAGAATTATGGGAGTAGCAACCTGGTATATAACTGCATACATTCCCTTATTTCGAAAGAGTAAGATTTGCAAAAATTAAAGAAAATTCTTTTTTTTATCCTTCAGTAAAACCACATTCCGTATTTTACACAGTGTAACAAACCTAGTTGACTGAAATGGACTTATATGTACATAATCTGTCTACTTTAGGCTAGATCTAGCAACTAAAAAGAATATTACGCATCTTTCAAAAAAACATTAAAATCACATTTGCATGTAAGTTACACAAAAAAAAAATCACATCACTGTTGATGAGTCACAGTGTGTTTGAAGCACCAGCCAAATCTGAAATAGGCTCCGAAAGCAAGCCCAGTTGTCCATACATACTCCCCAGTGCACCTGAAATTCTCTCGGAGGCATTGTGTCAATGGCTAAAACCTAAGTAATTAGACCTCTGTGATTTGTACACAATTAAATCATTATGCAAGTATTAAACATTATACATAACTATATGGGTATTAATAGTAATTAAAAAGGAAAGTTTGACAACAAGTTGAAGGATATATTATTTCAATTCATTTTTCTGCTTTTTTGACCCACTTAAGATGCCTTACCAAATAACACATTCTGGTGCATAGAGGCAATTGCTTGAGGGAAAAATTAGAAGCTTAGTAAACATTCAGCATTATGATAGTTTTGGTAAGAAGGCTAAAAAGAAGCTTTAAGCATACTTTGAGGGGCTGTTTCTCCACAACTGTAGGCAGGGTCAAATAATTGCACATATGTTCAGTGTGTACAGCTGTAAACAGACTCTGTTATAATGATTCCATGCTCTATTACCATAAACCTTTCTTTGGTGATAATTATGTATTTATAGTGATAACAAGATGAAGTGCCAAAAGTGCAGTGCAAGTGTTTATATTATTATTTATAACCCCCCCCCCAAAAAAAAAAAAAAAAAAAAAATGATAATAAATAAATAATAAATAAATAGATAAATAAAAAGAGAGAGGGGGGGAAAAGCTAAACTAAACATGATAAGCTTATTACTGTCATGATAATGCACAGCATTGGAAGGAGTGCCATGCACTAAAACATGATGCCCTCTTACTGTTGATGTGAACCTGTAAGTAACCTTCACTCTTGTTTATGAGATCTGTCTCCTTGTGTCAACTACTCATGTTGTCTTTTGGTGCCCACTACAGCATGACTCTTGAAATATGACGCAAATAAGGGAAGTACCAATGTTGTGGTGGCAACAGCCTTGTATATCACTTCATACAATCTCATATTTTGTAAAAATAAGATTTTCAGAATTGAGCGATTTAAAAACAAATTCATCCTTCAAACAAAAAACATGCATTCATGTACATAGAGTGTAACATATCTTATATATTGAAATGGACTCATAATGTACATAATTAGGCTACTGCAGGTTTGATCAAGCAACTAAAATGCTTATCATGCATCTTTGAATGTACAAAAACATTAAAATCATGTGTATTTTCGTCTAAGCGATATAAATCAAACATACCAATGCCAGCTATAAATGTATTTGCCATTTAGATATTTTTGGGGGGGTGACAAAAACAAAAAAATATTCACACTGCTGAATCTCCCCATGCAGCCTCAAACCACTGTACTAGAGATGAAGAAATTTTCATATGTATGGGTATACATGTTTCAGTTTTCATTGTTTGCTGTAGCTGGCATTGTGTTTTACATTTCACTTTTGTGATGAGATATAGATCAGAGTGGAGGAATAACTAGTCCTCTATATTACAAACAGTGAGATAACAGCACCTTCTAATTTACTACTGGTGTTTATTGCCAGGCGATGCCACAGGACTACAGTATGAACAACCATGCTCTCAATAATGGTGGACCTCAAGATATGAGTCGCACTGCCATTCCTCCAGGAACTATCATAGCTGCATCACCACATCCACCAGCAAGTACAGCACCAGGGGGATACCAGGTAAGGCTGAAACTAGGCTACTGATATTAGTAGAAATGGTCATCCTTTGTTCATGTTCCCAATCACTTTGTTAGATTTCTCTGTTTACATAGTTTACATAGAAAACTCTGTAATACTCTACAAACAAGAGACAGCAGAAGGGGCAGTCACACTAGGCTTGTCTACTTCAGGATCCCCAAGAATTCCCTCAGGGATACTTTCCTGGCATTCAGTAATGGAAATTTGTTGCTGGCAGGGTTTGATCATGGGTGATAAGTCATGATACTTGACTTATGATTTGAGTAATATTATTTGATTCTTTTCAGGCTTACATTTAATTATATCTCTCATGCACCATTGAACACAAAAATACTAATGTGGTGATGAAAAAATATTGGTATAAACATTTTTTAAACCCAGATGAAGTGTACCATCCCAGATCTCACTGATGACTAAACTGTATTGTGATCAGTCCCACCCTAAACCCAATAAAGAATATTGCCTTCCTCAAGAACTAATAAATGTATGGATAGAATCTCTTATAGATGAATTCTAGAGACAAAAATAAGAACTCTTATGGACTGTCTTAGGTTAACCCCTTTGATCTGGTTGTCAGGACCATCATGGCTTGAAAAATTTTGGTTTGAGGGCTAGGTGACATGAGCATACTGTCATGGGAAATTCTGGCTTCGGGCCTAGGTAATATGAACTTGATGAAAAACTTGGGCAACTGCCCAGGTGACGTGAACATGCCGTCAACCATGCAAATTGACTGTGAATATTACAGCCAGAAAAATTGAATGATACAAATAACAAAATGTTATTTATTTTTATTTTTCTTGCATTGAATTGCAAATTACCTAGAGGAATGATATGGAGCCTGTGAGATAAACATTTGGTTACCATCTGGATCAAGCAAATCATATGATGAATATGGTTATTGGAAAACGGCAAAAAAAATTTAAATGCTTATACATTAAAAGAGAAAATAACATTACAAAGAGTAAGCATAGTCTTGTCACCCCTTGCGTTTGCCTGGCCTACAAGCTGTGCACCCATCAGAGTGGCCCCTCATTTAAGCTTAATGCCCTTATTTTGGGTCATGCCATTGCCATAAAGCAACCAAATCCAAGGGGTTAGCTGAAGTTCCACTTACCCTTTCTGACACTGGAGCCGGACACAAGTCAGGGATAATCATCCTGTTGTCTCAGATTTTTTTTTTTTTTTTTTTTTTTTTTTATAATCTGTGGAAGTGTTCTTTGCCTAGGTCCTTCTATTTTTTTGGTAGACATAAATGATCTGTGGTCTGTGATCCTCTAATAATTTTGTGTAATATTATTCTGCAGTCATCACATTCAGAACATCTTGAAGCCAGCCAAGATATCTGGTGAAGTGTAATTGCATAGTAACTAGTACAGGAAGCTAGGTTACTGAAGGTGTCCAAAGAACCAGGGCTAAGTCTGACTAATAGAACCCTTTTCCGTGTTTTACACAGAAAAGAGAGTTTATGATTTTGAAATGTGATAATAGATAGATAGATTCAGGAAAAATCCTATTAGATGAAGATAGCAAACATAGAAAATTGGGAGTGGAAAAGTTAAATAGTATAGTAATGTTTCTAGGAAAGTAAATTTGTGATGAGAGACAAGGGAACTTTGTGGTATTGATAAACCAGATGGAGAAATGGATGCAGGAGAAATTAGAGATTACTGGTAGGGAAAGGATAGCATATATTTACCATTTATTTGAATAAATTTCCATCACTTTTTCTTTTATGTTTCAGCCCAATCTGATGAACCTTGGTGTTGATACCTCATCCACACCTGTATCATCAATGGCCACTATGGGTGCGACCTCTACACTTCACAACTCCTTAGCTACGTACATGACGCAGCAGGTTCAACCAAACATACTCTTTGGTCTTGGGCAGCAACAGCAGCCACACCACCAGCAACAGCAGCCTCTCAACTTGCAAACTTCACACCAGGGACAACCAGCCATGCAACCTCCACCTCACCAACCTCCAGGAACATCAGCCGCACCAACGGCTGCTCCTCCACTACCACTAAATTTGCACAATCCTTATTATGTGTCTTTGGGTCCAATGTTGCCACTACCTATGTCCACTCCACAGCATAACCATCAACAGCAATTCCAACAAAATATGTTGCAGCAACAGCAAGGCATTCCTGGTGGCTTTAATCAACATACCATGTACCAGTGAGGCAAGGCGGCCCCGGCTCCACCCACTACCCGTCCCCTGTGCCAGCACAGCACCGAATCAATATTGTCCATATACACACATGCCTACCATACCTTCTTCTTACCAGTATACCTGGTCACCAACTTCATCTACAGCACCAAGTAATACATTGGCTTCTCGACAAAGTTTTCCTACATCATTCTCTACACAAACACAACACTCTTATGTAGCAAATTCTGTGCCACCACTGACATCACAACACTTCCCACAAACTCATATGTCCCGTCCACTCGGTTCTGCTAATCAGCATATTTCCAACACAAGTCAGCCATTATATAACCAGCAACAGTCATATGTAGTTGTAACTGTTACCACAGGAAATCAGATAAACAATTGTATCCAATCTAATTCAGTAGTTAAGCAACCACAGACCTCTGCTTCTTCACAAACAACTACTCATTCATACACAACATCAAACAATACACCAACCATGGCACAAATGGACATGGCAAACTTCCACACAAACACAGCACAAAATCCTTTCACAGCAAATGCTCTTCCAGTGACTACCGCACATGTAAATAAGTCCACAAGCTCAGTTAATCAACAAGTAATCCCTCAGAAGAATGAAACCATTAATCAGCACACTTATATTCCAATGTAGTGGTATGAGAAATGTTACTAGTTCTTCACATTTATATCAGATTCTTGAAAAAGATAATACTTGCTGAAATTGGCCTGGATGCAGGTTAGGTCAATAGACCTTGCCTGATTTTTTTTTTCTTTTTTTTTCTTTTTTTCCATGTGTCTGGTAGGGTTAACGATAGTGGCCACTTCAATGGAGAAATGAAGCATTTCGGTGGGACTACGGGGCCGAGCTGTCAGTTCAAAAGTATGCAGCTCATGTAAACCTCAAGTGACTTTGCAATTCATTTATACCAGTGTTTTTCCAGATTTTATAATCATGAATAATGTACTTCTTTCTAGCAAGTCCTGAAAACAAGTATAGATTAAGGACGTAACTGAGAAACAGTATCAAGCTAGGAGTTAAAATGTCAAGTGTTTCTATTGGCATGGGTGGGCTTGTAAAAATCAAAGATTTTTCTTTTTGTTAGAAAATTTATTTCAAAGTAGCAGGTTTATGATCCTAAGTTGCCCATAATTTGATTAGGTAGTGACAACGTTACCTAAGACGACTGTTTATGAAATGTGTCACTATTTATTTCAGGTGAAAAGTAACAATTTCAAAATGAAATGTGTCAAGTAATCTTTGTATGGGCTTCCTCAAAACAGGACTTTTTAATGAAAATTATGATATTCTTGCTATCAGTACTAATGCTCTGTTCAAGGAAACAAGGTAAGAAACTTTTACACTTGTCCAATTGTCTGTGATGAATCCCATAATTTAGCATTGGATTTCAAATATGACCTTGGCCTTTTGTGGGCATTTAGTCTTTCTTTCTGTAAATTGAATTCCATATTTGTGATGGTAGAATACTATGCAGTATCTTTATTATTGTATCCTCTTATAATGTACTCTTTTTACTTAAACTTATAAATCTTATGCAGTAGTAACTTAGTTAATAGTTACTTTCAGATATGTATGTAAATACTTGTTCTTTAGTCTGAATGATAACTGTGCATACCATTTCTTATATTAAAACAATTGCTCTCTTTATCTGCAGCTGTTCCTAAGGACATAGATTTTTATCATTTTGTTGCCATGTTTGTGTAACCCACAATACCACTTCAGAGCATTCTTGCCTAATGTAAGGCCAAGTGGTGCTTTAAATGCACAATGTCTGAAAAAAACATTCGAGTCTTGACATTATTTTATGTCAAAATTGTCAGGTTGTTAAAAGTGTATGAATAAAAACCTCATAAATGAGCTTGATGTTAGATAGTGAATTATTAGAGGGTATTAATGAAATATGAGTGAGTATACTTAGGTTGTAAATTTCAAGGCTTGACTGTTATCTCAGGCATCATCAGTGTACCTAACCCAAGGGCATTGAGTCACAAACTATTGGATATTGTCTAGTATCCAAAGGGCTGAGGGACATAACAGTATTGGCAGCCAGTATCACAAATAGTCTATAAGAAGGGCATTGAAACAGTTTACCAAAAGTCCTTTCTTTGTTATGTATATATCTGGTGGGAGGGTTCTTTGTCTGTAAACTTTTGATTTGCTAGGGTATTTTACATGTCACAAGTCTGTTTTGAATATTAATAATGAAACGTGTTATTAAAAGTTATGCAGGACTCCATATGTGGAAACATATCCCAAGGGAATTTGACGAGGAGCTGTGGTGTCAAAATAATTATTTTTGTACACTAGGCTAGAGATGTCTTGATTGTGTATCAGATGGAACCAGCACAGTATGAGATAAAGATGCAAGTCAGCGCTGCTTCCACCTACTACTTCAGTTATATTTATGTAATTACTTACATAGGACAGAAACTGTCATTTTCTGCTGCTCTTGCCGTTCTTGTCGTTATTGGCTGACACTTGATATTACATATCACAAAATTAGGATTTTCTTTATTTTATTTTTTTCACAATTATTAGACATTATTTGCCTTTGATTATGATATTACTCATAGCTTTTTCTCAATTTGTGCATGTTTATTGAAGGTTTTATTACTGGAAATATTTGTTTTTTATTTTATATGGTTCTTATCAGATTTGTTGTCACTACTTGACTGTATCATTCATAGTACAATCAACATTAATATTATTACAACTTTTACCATGACTCTTGGTATTGTTAATATAATACAAAATAGATAATGAATATTTTTGTAACACCTGTACGAATGGATGATATTTGGCCATGTTGATTAGTAGTGTTCATTAGTATTCACCAGTGATTTAACTTAAAATATATGTTGATATTATTTAATTTTCTGCCACGACTATTAAAAAGTTTATTTTCTCAATAACACAAGAATTTATTTTTACTTAATTGTGTTTCATACTCATGTGTCTACTGTGTGATCATGAATTACACTGAATACCTGTACAAAGGAGGGCCTCCATACGGGACTGATGCAAAGGTTTAGTTTAACTAAAAGTGCCAGTGTCTGATGTTACATGTGTCTTACTTTTGATTTGCAGTGGTTAGAAGGATTGAAACACTTTCAAAGCAATTTTGTGTGGCTTGCCCATGAGTGCTATATGGTTGTTTATATTTTTCTAATTAATCGTAAGTACAAGTTCCATAAGTTTGTGCTGCAGCTGTATGTATCATGCAGCTATTACTACAGACAGAAATCTCATCTAGAATCTTTTTAAGGGCTGTGTAGGTTTTCATGGCCCTCATACATGATTATTACATGTTTAGTTAAGCTGGTAACAAATGTACAGTGACTTGCTGGCTTCCTTTTTGTATCTGTTGTACGAGTCTTCATCTTTGAGGACAAGAAATAGCATTTGACTCACAGGTTATCATATATGTAATCTTTATAGTTTTATTTTTTTATTATTTATTGTTTTATTTTTTTCTACCATAGACCTTTAATCAGGCCCCTTCAGATGCTGATTAACTGTCACACCGAACTGAGGCAGTCAGCATATTGCGAGATTAGAAATTTACAGATATGTATCTTTTCTGATAGTGGATCATCGTATACTTTGGGAGATGATCTTCCCATCATGAAATCCATGGCTCCTGAGCATTAAAGTCTGAATAGCTTTGGTTATTAGGCTGTGACGTTATTTTAGTGGGATGGAATATTCACCTAAAAGATAAGGTTACAGCAAAAGGAAAGAATATCTAAGTCATTTTATTAATAAATTTAAACTCAGGCATCTTAGAGATATTAAATGTACATGTATAAGGAACCTTTTGCCAGATTTTTGTCAATATTATGTCCATGTTTGTGTTAAAGAAGAAAAGAAAACAAGAGGCATTGACAAACAAGATATTATTATTATTGGGATCGACTTTAAGGCATTTAAAGTGAAACTTTGTTAGCAAATATCTAATAATGATAGCTATCTCTATTTTTTAGAAAATGTCTAGCTGCAGCCGTGTATATAATATTAGCTTTGGGGTATCCTAACTCATGATTTTAAATCTACTTCAGTGCTGCATTGTTAGAACATAATTGCATTGATCATTTCTAGCAACTTATCAGAAGTAAATGCCTGGAAGAACTGCAATAATGCCAGCAAGGAATCTCTTCTAATGATTGTTTTTTTTTCCGAATAATAGTTAACTACTTTCAGTTCAGGCAATTGCAAGTTGACCTTGGTTGTGATTGAATAAGACTTCCCTTTAGGCATTCTAAGTGATTTAATTTTTGTTTGTGTACATAATGACTTGCAATAGATAGGACATGAAGATTTTCAGAGATATGTTATGAAATGGTAGCTAGTATTTTGTAGTATCCAGTTTTGGGCAATTAGACTTTGATTGCACAATACTGTATATCTGCTTACCACATACCATATGATTCATGAATAAATGAATCGCCACTACCTCCAAGGAATGAGAACTGTGGTCGTTATGAACTGTCAAATTTCTTCTCTACCCGTAATCATCTTCCTCATTCTCTTCCTCCTTTCTTCTCTTTTCTTTTTTAAAAACTCTTCTCTCTTCTCTATCCAATAGTAGTAACTTCCTGCTGCTACAGGAAGCAGCCTACAGAATGCATGGGGGATTGTGTAACCGTTAGTTAAAATGATGAGAAGCATGATTCTTGAGTTCTCTTTTTTGGCAAAGATGAAAACACTTCAGAGCTTTATAAATTATTTGTTTTTAAAGTGCAACCTCAGAGCATTGCAGTCATCCTTCTTAGGAAATGCCCTGCTTGAATGAACAGGTACTGTACTCATAAAATTTGTTTTTTAAGTTTAGAAACAATTTGTTCTTTGAAGTATGTAAACTCATTGTGATTTCACAGAAAGACAGTAGTGAATGCAAAATGTTTGCCTTTAGATCTGATAGTTCCTATTTGGCCATACATTCCTTTTGTATTATACCCTATATTGGCTTGCACTTTTTTTCCTCTCTCCAGATAAAAGAATAGTTTATTTCATGAGGATCACAAAATCAGGATGTGTTTGCCATACAGTGTGGCAGCTTATATATAAACAACATTTTATGTTGCTCATTAGGTACTGCACTGGAGCTGTGTATCTATTTTTATTGACTATTTTCCAATACGAAGTATGCAGGGTGACCATACTGCAGCTTATATGTATATAGTGTAATTAGGTCACTGTATTTTTTATATGATTTTCGTGTATATTTATATATGATGTAGCTTCCGCCAATAATATAACTTGCTTGGAAGTGCGTCTGGGCTGGAGACCAAGAGTGATAGCTATACCTGCAAGTTACCTCTGGCAGTTATCTTCCACTGTAGCACACACATGTCTTCTACCATTGTAGAGGATTGGTGCTCTCACAATACCCTGTTGAAGGAAATTTCCCTCCAGGCAATGATTGATTGCATAGCTCTGATTATAAGGAGTGTGAAAGGAGTTTTGCAATAAGGTAAAATGACTGTTTACAAATATATATACATATATATTGTATATATTCTGTCAAGTGATGGAGTTTTGTAATGGCACCAAAGTGGATACCTGTGTATATGCATTATTCTTTAGATTATAAATGATTTATTATTTTCATTGTGCCAATGTAATGTTAAATTACTGTAATGCTCTAGGTGTGTATGGTGCTGCAAAAGATGTAATGCCACTTGATAGAAGGGCAATCACGATCTGCCTCGGCCTGGACTTGTACCTGTATATATTATTCCCAGTCAAATATATTAACTAACATTTGAATAAGGGCCGTAATTAAATACGGAGGATTGTAGCCTTCTAACTTCTAAATGATGGTGATGAATGGAGGTTCATTAATGACTTTGACATGTTTAATTATTAGAATTTAACTTGTTATAATCATTGGTCATTAATTTGCTTACATCCATGCCACTCAATAGGTAGATGCAGTCTTTTAAGATAACAAATGGAGAGTGAACATGTATTCTATGCTGCTTTGGTATGTAATATAAAAAAAAAATGTGGAACTAAGTTTAGGATACAAGTATGTATGCCATAAATATTTGTTTTTAATTTCGTAATAAAAATCTATGAATAAAAGACGTCTTCCTTAACCCACAATTAATTTTTAAAAATTAAAGAAAATATGGAGTTTCTTCAAGTAATTAAATAAACACTTAGCATACATGCTAATGTTACTTGGTTAATGGTTAATGGTTACAAAGAATAAATGTGCTAGCCATCAAAGGCCATACAGCACTACAGAAAGGTGTAATAGTGAGCAGGTTAAATACGAGTTAGTTGATGATTGTGCTACATGTCAGAAGTCGTACAGCAGTTCAGGAAAGTAGGGATTAATAATGGTGATTAACTCAAAAGTTGACAAAGGAAGAAGTGTCAGACTTTGCAAAGATGTCTGTTGGGTAAGGTAGGGATTAGCAAAAATAGAAAGAGAGTTGAAGGGCGATCACAGTTTCAGGAAAAATGTCAGGAGGGAGAGAATCCAGGGAAGGCGGGAAAGTTGTGACAAGGGTCACATCCAGGGGGAAGCGGATGGAAGGGGGGATGGTACAGTTGAAGCAGGGAGGAATGGGATGTGATGGGAAGGAGTGAGAAGAAGGGGTGTAAGGGGGAACATGAGTAGGAGGATGGAAGTTGGCAATTGCTTATAATGTAGAAGGAATGGGAGCAGAGATTTTAGATGTAGGATGAGATATGGTCATGTTATCTTAGCTCATAATTAAAGTTTTGAAAGTTTGGTTGGGGAGATCTGAGAAGCAAAGGTTTCCTTTTAAGGGGGGAGAAGAGGGGACAGAAATCTGAGGCGTAAAGGTAGAGGTTGCTGAAGGAGAAGATGGAGGTGAAGCGTTTAGCTTATCTTGTGCAATGAGTTGGAAGATGTATCTGGATTTAGAATGGCAAAAGAATTTGACTGGGAGAGGAAGGGGGTAAAAGTGGGATGAGGAATAGATACTAGGGGAGATGTAAAAACATCTTGAAAGGGAAGGGGAAGGCTAAAGCGGAGGACATTATTGGAGTTGGGAGTGAGAGAAAAACTTCGTTGACGTGCTCCCTGTCTGGTTTCGCTTAAAGTAAGGACAAGTTTGAATCTAAGAGTTGCCACTTCAGACTCAAACTTAGGTAGGTAGGCAGAGCATCTCCTATAACATACATTATGGGAGCCGCAACAGTTGGCACACATGCGTGACTATACAAAGCGCTTTGATCGATTATGACCAGGTTGGGGACATAGGGGGATATCGAGCCGTGGAATGGCAGTGTTTGGCAGGAGGGCCTAGACGCCAACAGTTCTGACATTGATGAGGGTAGGTTGATATGGTTGGGCAGTGAGGGATTCTCCACCAATATAAACATTGAAGGGGGATCATGTCAACGGAAAGCAATCTTGGCAATATTGATGGGGGACTTTCGACAGCCTCTTGGGGGAATGGTGTAGTATTTTACTGATACTGTATCATTGTCCACAATCTGACAAATCCTTGTGCATAAACAGGGCAGTTTCACAGGGAGGAGACAGTTCCGGTGCAAGTATTGGGGGAGGGATGAGGCTGGACTGGAATGTGTTTGCCAGTGAAATCAGTTAGGATTGATAATGCTGTATCTGTGACAAGGCGGGAACGATTGGGGCGGCTGCGGAAGAAAACATTGCCCACTTGTTTTGGGAGGCATTGAATAAGAGAGCATTGTCAAAGTAAGGGACTGGGCTATACAGAGTATTCAAAAGCTTTGCAGAAGTGGGGGTAGTAGAAGGACAGGGACTGTAGAAGAGGGGGGCGTATTAAGAGAGGTAGTACTAGAGGTGAGGTGGACAATAATTCTGCAGAGTAGGAATAAGGGAGGAATGGCAAGCTGAAGAAAGTTGTGGGGTAGAGCAGTGTTGTCCAAACTGGGATCCGCGTACCCTTGGGGGTACGCAATATAGATCATAGGGGTACGTGAACAAACAAGGAACACACACGCCTCACATCTCACATTAAGTTGTGCAAGTATTTTTCAAGCATGTTGTTATTAAATCATCTTTTTTATTCATGTATTACATTCGAATTTATTGACCAACACTCCTGCAATGCATTATTTTCATAGTTAGTTTATTATTTACATTATCCTAAGTAAAACAGTTTGTTTAGCAATGGTAGACGTGGGCGGGGGGGGGGGGCGTAACAGTACAAGAAGGTAATAAATGGTACAGTAGGCGAAGATGTTTTGACAGCACTGAGGTAGAGGATATGTAGTAGGCGATGTTGGGAGAGGAGGAATGTTTCCTGGAAATTGAGTATAGGCCTGGATGGATGATTTGGACTGGACAAATGTGACAGCAGGCATTTAGGAGGGGGTAGCAATAGCAGTGTTCAGAGTCGTGGTCAAAGAAGAGCCTGGGGTCGGGGAACCGAGAGAATGATAGGTAGGGCTATTTGATAAAGG
>NW_020868685.1:683525-691025 GCF_003789085.1 Penaeus vannamei
TGAAATAACTGGATGTGTACTTCACTATTCATTCACCGCCACCCATTGCAAGTCGCCTACACCTAAAGATAGTGTGGTATAAAGGCATGAGGCAAGGGCATGGGGGACTGTTAATATTATATATGACAGTATAAAAGACGGTAAAAGAAATAAAAAAAATATTTTGACGCCGCCCTAACCGAGAGCGCCTCACTAGACAGAGCTAGATACACGTGGTCTTGTTTATATACCGTGGAACATATGTCCTTTTTATTCTGCCGGCCGTTCCCGTGAGCGAGGTTTAGGAGCGGGGTTTGAGGGAAGAAGGGAAACACGAGTATTGACCTACAGCCCCTAACAAAGGGCTTTCTAGATCGCAGACCTTCAGCCAATCAGCGCTCAGGGATCTCATGACGTCACGCACTGGGCGGAACGTATTTCTCGTTCGAAAGGTGTGTGTGGTCTTTAGTATGCGGTGTAATGTCTATATTTTTGGATTTGATATATGTTTCATCTTTTTACCAAATTAATTACACGAAAAATTACAATAGAAACTATGCACACTAAGAATTTTACTTCGCATGTCTTCGCATATATTGCAGTAAAAGAGTAAATGCGAAAGTGAATCCGAACAAAGGCAGGTGTTTGTAAATATCAACATGGCTTCCAGCTTCTATCACTCTATGGTACCACAGCCCACTTTTGTGCCTCCTGCTCAGAACACTGTTCAACAAGAATCTCCAAAAGAGAAGAAGAAGAGAACTAGGAATCCAGAGAATTGGAAGAAAGAGAAAAGAAAACGTGCAATATTGTCAGGTCAGGCCTACGTGAACACGAAAGGCGAGTTGGTAGGTCCTCGCGCTATAGGCCCTGATTGTAACTGCAAGAATAAATGTTTTACGGTCGTGTCTGATGACAATCGGAACGCGATATTCAACGGATATTACTCTTTAAACAGGTAATACTTAGTTTCTTTTATTGTAAAACTTTTATTTCTACGAACAGGGAATTAGAAATGGGAACCTATTCGAGATATGTTGGTGATGCCAGTGGTTCTCATACTAGATATTCTCTTATATTATATCCGTTTGGAAGAATAGTATGATATCATCAGTGACAGAATGTTGGGTTGTAGATGGCTATGACAAGTTATGAAATGGGTAATTTATTAGGATGCATTTCTGATGCTGTCAGTATCAGTACTAATGGATTGCTCATTACTTATACTCTCCATACACAGTTGTCAGTATTGGATGACCTGGAAGTATATTAGTGTATATAGGAAATAAGGACCAGTCTTGGTAAATTTTTATTATTACATTGGGAATGCCTACCTCAAATATTATGCTGAATTGTTTAAGACATCTGTCTAAAAAATTCCTTTCTTTAAACATTTGGTTTAAGCTTATACTAACCCTTGGATCCAGGTGCTTTGCTGTCCACAAATGGCCCGAAATCTAGCCAGTGGCCTTACTTAAATGGTCACTCGTGGATGTATGTTTTGTAGACTGGTTGCGCATGAGACTCATGTGTGAAGTCAAGACACGTTACCTCCTATTGCAATGATATTTTCTGTTTTAAAATAAACATTTTTTGTTATTTTGCAATTTTCCAATGTCTATATTTGTCATTTTATATACAGCATCTAGATGGTAAAAGACTGTTTCCTTGCCGAAGTGTATATATAGTTATGAATCAGCTATGTTCGAGAAACACTTATTTTGCTGTAGTATGCTCTGATTGGCTGGGAAGTCCAAGCATTTGCAGCATTATGCTTGCTGTGATTGGTTGTTTAGGTTTGTTGAGGTTCGGTGAGGTTAAATAACTGCCTAGTGTTTGCAGTTAAAAAATGGCAAAATAGTCAGTCTAACAGCAATGCCTTGCATAGTAACTGCATGTGGTGCCCCCTATATATAATGTCATGGTCATTGGCCAATCAGAGCGCTTCATGGCAGGATATGTGTCCTGAATGTTGCCAGTTCATGGCACTATTTCAGCTGCCTTTCCTTGCACAAACTCCATATATATATCATTTCTCAAAGTAGTTCATAACTTGGACTTGGTAATTGTTTTGAATATCTTAATGTAATTGATCTTGATGATTTTGGTATCGGTGGATTCCTCTCACTCTCTACTATTCAGGTGTACCAAAATTATGCTGCCGAACCCCCCTCCCAATCCTCATATTCTTGGCCCCCATAGCAAGGGATTGCATGAAAGGTACCAGGGAAGTAATAATGTTGGAAAAATAAAGATGATAGAAGAATACAGTAAAGATAATAACTAACTATGCTGTTGAATGCAATTGTCTGCGCCCCTGTGACCCCCTTGGGTGGCTACCACCCCTAACCCCCTGCACAGCAAAGAATCTAATATGTATTCATGACAGAAGTGAGCATACATCCTACATGTGGGTAGAAGAAGTCAAGATATAACCTAGGAATTTTTAGTTACTAACCTGATTAGTAAATGCCGCTGAGTTGTGAAGGTACTCAGCAGAGTGGGGGATGGAGCCACAGGGTTCTCTCATGCTCCATCCTGCCATACACACAGGGTGGGTTCTTTGTTTTCCAGGATAGGGGTTCGGGTACTGTCCCTTATATTACACCATGCTGTGACTTATTCATTGTATATTACTCTAGTTATTTATTTTCTGTATTCTGTTCATATTTCACTCTGCAGTTTCCCTGGTGTCTTTCATGCCCTCCTCTGCTATCAGGGCCAAGAATGTAGGGGTTGGGGAATGGTTCCATGGGGTAATTTTGATATATTCAGGTTGTGGAGAGTGAAAGGAATCCATCAAAACCAAAATAATTGAGATTGGTTATGTGAAGGTATTCAGAATATTTTCCCAGTCAACTGATGACAAGGTAATTCTTTACAGTAAGATTTATTCATCAGTCTAAGTTGCTGTGACTGGGCATGCCCTGGGGGTTGCCCAACATACCCAGGAAACATTGTCTTCACCTCAGTATACATGGCAAGGTAGAGCTGAAACTCACGAGCACCTTCTGGACTTAGGCTGAGAGTGGCAATATCCGTGATATTTTTTCCTTTATTCATGGTATAACTTTTCGTGTCTGCAGATTATTTCTTGTACTGACAACTGCAACTTTTTGTCCTCTACAAGAATATCATATTCAATTTACCGTAACATAGTGTATCCACACCATAAAGATTAACTGATAATAATTATGATCATTTTAATTTTTATGTCATTGAATTTTTTCTTTTAATGTTCAGTTTTCGTAGTACAACTTGCACTGTCGGTCATAGTGGGTAGGAATAGAAACTTGAGCATGGAAATAGTGACCTCTCTGGAGCTGGTACTCTTCAATTCACATTTTTTCATGACTTGATGGTCACATCATCTGGATCCGAAAGGACTAATCACACTATTTAATAAAAAAGATTTTTTCATAGGCAGATGTTACCTATGGCTAGGGAACATACATGGGGTGAGGTGAGGTGGTGTGGTTAGCTAAGGTAAGGCTAAGTTAGGGTTAGTTAGACTTAAGTTAGTTAAGGGTAGGCCATGCTAGACCATATTTGGCTAGGTTAGGTAAGTTTGCTTAAAAACTGTGAGTTACAGCAACTTTCTCAGCAAAACGTGAGCCCATGCTCTCATCTAAACGCCCCATACATTGTTGCATGACCATGGAAACAACAACAATTAGAAAGAAATATGGGGGAAACAGAGAATTTAGGCTTGAATAGTGTCACTAGAATACATTTACAGAAGAATGTTTATAGATATTAATAGATATTATTATCCAGCATGATAATTGAAATCGGTGTACCCAGTGTATTAACCAGTTGCCTCCAGGGATGGCATGTGCGTATATGCCATGCCCACTGTGTGTTTAATTTAGTAATTGTTTTTACATATAGACAGATGGCTCCATAAGTACTGTCACCAATGAGCAGTTACAAGAACTACCTGTTTCACCTGTTTGACCCTTTTCCTTGATTTTTTATAATATTCTCTAGTATTTGATACAGCTGTTATGTCAATAACAATATAGTAATTATAATGTTTATAACAAAAATAACAATGTCATATTGATAGCATTAGTATAAAAAGTGTTTTCCCGCTATTTCAATGAAAGGTGAGGTCACAAAATCTACTAATAAATTCCTTTGTGACAAAACACTGGCAGAGCCATCTATATACAGAAACATTTAACAAAACAATACTAAAGTGAGCACATTTTCCTATTGGCTTTGGGTTAAAAAGAAATTGACCCCAGTCCATGCGCTATCTTGCAAGTAATAGTGAGTAGAGGTTTGTTAGCCCTTGCACTAAATGTGGAAGCTATGGTAATTCCTTCATGTCACTTTTGGGTTAGATTCAGATCACAGATCACAACAAGCTTGAAGTAGATTTGGATAGAACACAGCCAAGGGAACTGGCTGTTAAAAAATAGTCCTGACTTAGAAGCTACTCCAATCACCTAGATATATACCAGACAAAGATTTCTATACCTAGCTTCCGATACAAAATATAAATCCTTTGCAGTCCATTGGTATCAAGATTCCTATTTTGCCACTTCTTGGCAAAGTAGACATAAAGATTTGACACATGCTTCCATTGAAATCAAGGGATTTCTCACTCAAAAATAGAAAAAGTGGGGTATTTAAAGTAACATACTTCTTTTAATCATTGTGAGATAACTTCCGAAGTTAATGAAGAGAAAGATCTGTGATGTCTGAAACTCCACTAACAAGACAAATTTTTGTTTTGTAAGATGGTGGTATCATAGAAATGATTGTCAGAATGATACTATTTGAAATATTATGAACTAACTGCCTGTGAAAGAGTAGAGGATCTTGTATTTTTAAACAATAATTTGCTTAATGGAATTTCTCTTTTATAAATGTAAAGTGTAGCTAATTTATTGACATGACAAGAAAAGTGTTATATATCAATTCTTGTAAATGTGCCATTATTTTCTCAATTTTCTTTATTTTTATTAGTATTCTGGTAATATGATAATCATAAGGTCATTGATAATGGTGATAACAGTAACAAAAGATAGCATCAGAAAAAAATCCAGAAAATCCAAGGAATGGGAAAATTAGGTACAGCAACTTAGGCTGTCTAATTGACTTCTAGGTGACTGAGTACCTGTGGAGCCATCTGTGTGTAATGGAATTCATGAGAAATAAATGCAATAGATATTACATAGGCCTATCCATGACTGATAAGTTAACACTCCCATTTAAGAATTAGTATTTTGTTGTTATTTGATAATTTCTTTAAACATATTGTACACAAAAGTTTCCAAAGTAAATTAAAATCAGTAGAGGCAATAAAAAAGTTGGATTCCTCTGGTAGATTTTAAGTATGTCATTTAGGCATAGAGCTTATGTTTGATTTGTTTTGGGCAGCTGTAAAATGAAGTAAATTCATGGGGTAGGTGTGAGTCAGTAAAAGAGTGAGCAGAAAGGACTTATATTTAGAGTGCTTTCACTGAAAAAAGGTTAAGGATAACTGGCTTAGACTTTTCACAATGTCTTTCATGTGTGAACTGGGCAGTCTGTTTACAATAATGAAATATTTCCCGCTCTTTTTCAGTTATGATGAGCAAAATGCTTACCTATATGGACTTATACGTAGACATGATATTCAGAGGAAACGTAAGCCTGTGTCGGAGAGAAGAACTTGCTCATATAAGTATTATGTTCGAATTAAAGGAAAGGAACTTCAGGTAAATCATGATTGCACTTGATTTATTCAAATTATATTATATTACGCATGCACACGTGCACACACACATATGCATGTACGTACTCACATGCACGCATGCACACAAACATGCACACATACATTCGTGCATGCATGCATACATAAATACATACATACATACATACATACATACATACATACATACATACACATACATACATATACATACATACATACATACATACATACATACATACATACATACATATATACATACATGCATACATACATATACATACATGCATGCATTTATACATACATACATACATATGTACATACATGCATGTATATATTTGTACATTCATATACATACATACATATATACATATATATTTATATACACACATACATACGAACTTATTGATATAGATTTGTATATATATATATATATATATATATATATATATATATATATATATATATATATATATATATATATATATATATATATATATATATGATGAATTTGTTTTATGATTTTCATATTTTATATATTTTCTTTTGTTTATGGTTGTACAATTTGTTTTTAAAAGGAAAATTTTTGTCCTAATAATTACTATTGTTTCAGGTATGCAAGAAGGCTTTTGCTAATATCCATGGGATCTCTGATAAAAAGATTAGAACACTCTGCATCAAGCATGAGCAAAATATTCTCTTTCCAAGAGATAATAGAGGTAGACACAAAAATCGACCCAAAAAGGTACGTAGTCTTTACGTCTTAGTAATTATTTTCCTGTAGAACTTGAACATTTATAGATTGGATAAGGATTTTGAATACAGACATCCCTCACTATATGATCAGTTGATCTATGACTAATAGATTATAAAATATGGGGTTGGTTTGGATTGTATGTTCACTACACTATACAGTGCTGAGTGAACCTATCTGTGCCTTCCTCAGTCTTTGTTTGCATCTGAAAATGTACTTTCTTTATAGCTTTGAAGTGTTTGTGTTTGATCTGTGTAGTTTCATGTGGTTCTGGTACTGTATTAGTGATGACCCCCAATGTTTGGGCAGTGTATGCAATAGCCCAGAGAAGAAGGGGAAAGCCTTGTGTTGTGAGTGGGGTGATATGTCATTTGTTCACTTCTCTTCCAGCCCTCTTTTTTCTTCTTCTTCTTCTTCTTCTTCTTGTTTTTCCTTTCTTTCTTTCTTTCTTTCTTTCTTTCTTTCTTTCTTCTTCCCAGATCATTATTTTTGTTTTGTATAGATAACTATTGTAAATAAGTGGTCTTGAGTTGTTTTGAGGCTCATTTATGATGAACCTTCTATTGTTGTTGAGTAGCCTGTTAATGTAGTCTGATCTTATGGCAAGGGATGACTGTATTTTGTAAGTGATAATGTAATAGCTGCTATATTTTCCTTTATTATTGTTTGGCATTTCTGCAGTCATCACTCCTCAGCTTAAGGTTTATGTATTTCCTGAATGTGGTTTGACAATCATCTTGTTTTGAATTATTTATATAATTCAGTAACCAATCATCCTTTTAACAGGTCACACCAGAGTTGGTGACGCTCATCAAACACCATATCCTGAAGATGCTTTCTGGGCCAAATGGCAGTGATTTCATTAAGACTGATAAGAACCAAGGTCCTGACGTCAACATTTCTAAACTTCATAAGAATTTCCTCCAGCAGTATGAGCCAGAAGCAATAGATCCTGAGAGTGGTAAGTTCAACTGCACAGATTTTAACTTTATTAGGCTGGGCCTACAAGCCACACACATAGGGGAGGTTTTACTGAAGTAAACCATATAGAGGCAGCAAGGAT
>NW_020868685.1:701025-708525 GCF_003789085.1 Penaeus vannamei
AAATGGTTAAATAAGAGATCAGGAATAATAACAGTCAGGCTTTCCAGCGGTTTCCTGGAAGAGGTAGACCCCATTCTCCGTCCGCAAGACCAGCGTAGACTTCTTGCTGAGGGTCGACTGCCACAGCGCATCACCCACTAATACCGTTAGACCTTCGCCGATGAGCCACGTTTTCTTGGTGTCTGTCGGAGGATGGAGAGGAAGAAAAAGAATGAAGATTTCGAATAGGGTGGCGATATAAGACAGCGATGTGTCCTTTGGTGTCGATGATAGCAAGAAGGGAATGATGTGAAGGGCTAATGCGCTTTTAAATTAACTGTACACTAAAAACCTGTAATAAGTAACAGTGATAGTGAAAATGACATTAGTACAGTAGTGCAGTGATTGCGGACAGTACTCACTTTCACAATAGATATTCTAATGTCAATAATAAAAAGTAATAGATTTCAGTGACAAGCGAACTATGAAGATCAAACATGATTATAAACATCAATTAAAATAACCATTTGCAGTGATAAAGACTACAATAACAAGTAAAGATTAACATAAAAAAGTTATGGGAATATGATAAGCGAATAGACTGTTATGGGTACACCGACGAAGATATCGTGCTGAGATAGAAAACATGACTGTCTGCTGATATGGGAATATGATAAGCGAATACATCTGAGTGAGAAGACACCAAAGTATCTGCATGACTGAATGGGATTATTATCGAAATTTAGTTCCATGTACTACACTATATCCATCGCCTACGAGAGGATAACGAACAGTAACTAAAATATCAGCAACTTAGGAAATCGATCATGTTATGCGATGATGTACAGTAGGCCTATACCTATACGAGCGCAAGCTTGGTCGTGTTAATGTGATATAGAGGTCTTGAGATGTACTTCTGCTAAATAATTACCTCTTGCTACAGGCCTACTTGTATTGATATTTCCTATACTTAATATTTCTATCGGTTTGTTATCCTGTACTTCTGCTAGAACCTATTGCTACCGACCTCCTTTTAATGATGTTTAATCATATTTCTATCGGTTCGTTATCCTCCATCATAACTGTCTCCACGCTTTTTCCTCTGACAAATTTTAAAGATCCCTTCTTCGGATGTATTCAATTTCAAAAAAGAAGAAAAAAATAAAATAAAAGAGTATATCGCGTACAAATACTCTTGTTCTGACCTTTCACTATGGAAAGATATGGGCGGTTCCACGGTGACGTCACGATGCCGTCGTCATGAATGAAAAATATCTTGACGCCCTCCCGGATCCGCAGAAGCTCGCGTGTGTCGGAGCGGAAGGAGCCTTGGCCGGGGTGCGGGCTGGGGGGGGCGGCGGGATGGGGGAAGGGCTGCGGAAGCCCCTGCCATTGGCTCTGGCGGGGTGACCTGCCAGGAAGGTAGATTCATTTGCTTTAGGGTGGGATTCTCTCTCTCTCTCTCTCTCTCTCTCTCTCTCTCTCTCTCTCTCTCTCTCTCTCTCTCTCACACACACACACACACACACACACACACACACACCACACACACACACACACACACATACACATATATATATATATATATATATATATATATATATATATATATATATATATATATTATATATATATATAGACACATGCATCATGTATCATACGTATATTGCACCATTTGCAGGTTCGTAGCGCGAATACATGTTTGGCTCATGTTTGGACCTGACGGACTAATACAACTGGTTACGTTGCACAAATTTCGCAGCTATCATATCATCATGTGATTATCAGGTAAGTTAGCATCATATACTTGACTCTATCTCACCCAATGTGTAATTATTTGAAATCAAATACTGGATTTCATGAGAAAGAGGGTTTAAGGCAGTGATTTCAAAGAGAGACTCACCTGGCCATCAACTGGGGAGTAGAACTTGGACCTTCCAACACCTGTTTCAAGAGGTTCAGGTTCCCAAGGACTCCATGGTTCCGCGGCGTAAGGAGTCAGCGGAGGGGGAGACGAAGAGGCACTGGAAGTCCACGATCCCACAGAGGAGGACACAGAGGATCTGATCCTGGTATTGGCGCAGACATGCTGGGTCCCTTGACGTGCTGAGTAATGGGTTGATGCCTCAGACGCTTTCCCTGTGACATTTCGGGAGTAAAAACTACTGTCAAATTCGTCATAGTGTTCCGAGGAGCTGTCTTCCATCTCTTGGAGTATTTTTCTTGGTTCTGCGTAATATGGCTCGTTTGCAATTTCCTCTTCAGTCATTCCATCGGGACAATCTTCGCCGTCGGAATAATGAGTTGAATCTGGCTCGGTAGGAATAGACTCGGGGGATTCAACTAGTGGTTCAGACAGAGGATCGAACTCGTCAATGATGGACGCTCTGCTGGCGCACATATTCGATGACTGAAGATACATTCCTAGAGTGTTATAAGAACAGTCTAAGAGTGTGTCTTCGGACCTACACCGAGAGGCTTTAATGGACGAGTTGGATCTCTGAGGAGAAACCCTCGCGTGGCCTGGCGTTTGGGAAATGGCAAAGTCAAGGGCGTCCAGGAGTGTTTCCCTTTGTTCGTCTGTGGGCGAGTCGTCTGACTCCTCTTCTTCAGTCCTGGTGTTTTTAGAGTCGTGTGGCTCATCTGCCGGCACGGCGATCGGCTTCAGAGGGGTGAGGAGGCGATCAACCTTCTTATGAGGTTTGTTGTCCTCTGAACGTAGCTGGACGTCTAATGATAATTGTTTGTGTTCTGCGTCTTTGCTGGTGCTGATGGGCAGAGAGGAAAATTCTTCAGGGAATAATTTGTCGTTTTCGTCTTTCGGTGTAAACGACGCGAAGGGATCTATATCAGCAAAAGGATCAAGGACTATTGTAGGTGACTTAGAAGTCTTAGAAGGACTTCCAGATGCCATATCTGAAGGTTCCTTACATTTGTCTTCACCCTCAGTCAGACTCATTTTTTCGAAATCACTTTCGACTGAACTGCCTATATCACAATCCTGTGCAAGATCATCAAAGGCATCATCAATTTTATCATTTGTGTTGGGTGGTTTATCATCAATTTTATCATTTATGATAGGTTGTTTATTTGGTTGTGCATTTACAAAAGCTTTGCAAGTATCTTCTTCATCAGAATTGTTGTCACTTAAGCTTGTCAGGCTTTGGCGTAACGAAAGTGGCTCAGTTGTTTCATCAAGCTTTTTAGAATCACACTTCTTAGGCACAGATATTTGGGATTCAGAAACAGTGGCTTCACATGCATTATCCATATTCTTATTCTCTAGATGCTCTATGACTTTTATTCCCCCGTCAGTGGTACTTTGTATGGGATTAGCGACGATACCATCTTCTGTATGAGGCGTTGATTTGTCCTTCGGGCCAAAATCTTTTCGCAAATTTGATTCGGCCAATGGTAAATCTACGTCCTGATTTAATTTTGGTCGGCCCTCTAAATCCCCGGCTGGCAGTTGGAAAGATATCTCAGAGAGGGATGACAGGTGGTCCGGCTGAATGCAAGATCTTGGTCTCGATCTTACAGAAGGTCTCACTGGAACTTCCTGCACTGCGCGGGGCGGATAGTGAGATTTTGGCCGAGGATACGACATCCGCGCGGGAACCAAAGGGCGGATCGCCACTGGTGCCGTTGTGCGAGACGGGAAAGGCTGCGAAGGCTGCTGGCCCTCGCTCAAATCCACCAGCATCTCAGTCCTCAAGTCCCCATCCGTGAGGGAGAGTGAGCGCCTGTGTGATAAGCCTGGGTTTTGAGGCCTCCCGGACCCTGAGTGTGCAGGAGGGTCGTGGGCGGGATGAGTCACACTGCGGCCATAGGACGGACGGTGCGCCGCGGATCTATTTTGTTGGGCGTCCGGCGGACGACGGGGTACGTGTGGGCGCGGATGTTCTCGGGGTGGTTCGTGTGGGCGTGGTGGTTCTCGGGGTGGATGGCGCAAAGATTGAGGTTCTCGGCTGCGGACGCTAGGAGGGGCAGGCTGCTCCTGGGGTTGGCGGGGTTGGGGCGGCCGCGGGCAACGTGCAGGGAGTTGCGGAGGTCCCGAACGACGAGTAGACGGGGGTCTTACAGGAATTGATGGACGTACACCTAAAGAAGCATCAGAGATTATCGCAACGTTTCATAGTGTGATTATTCACACCATATTTTTTTTATATCAAAATTCAACAAGAAGCCAGCATCAAAAGACTTACAGTAAAAAACCATTCCGTCGAGGAAAATTATGTCCAGAAAAAAAATAATAGCTAGCCAGTGCACGTATACTTAGATGGATAAAGAATGTCAGAAAAAAAATACAAAGGGTTCCTGTGGAAATATGAAAGAAAAACTGACGACTTGCCTGAGGTCCGCTGTTGATCTTCCCGAAGGACGTCGTCGTACGTCGGCGGTGCCCCTGGAGTGGTGCTCTCCTGAATGACTTCGCGTGGTGCCGACACTGCCGCCTGGGCGTCGCTGAACCCGTTGAGAGCCTCTTTCCTTGAATGGTGATGGCAGATGATTTTAGAGAAAAAACATTGAATTTCATGCCGCAAAGGCTAAATAAAAGCTTTTTCAGTGTATGATATTGTTATTAGTAGTGCAGGTAACATTACAAGGGTAGAAGTCAGGGTACCTATCGAATTTACCAATATAACTAAACTTCCATTTATGTAGTGTCTGCCACTCGAGCAGTTTTTTCATAACTGAAATGGTATATGAAAAGAGCGAGAGAGAGAAAGAGAGAGGGAGGGGGGAGAGGCAGAGAGAGAGGGAGGAGGGAGAGGGACGGACGGAGAGGGGGGAGGGGGGGAGAGGGACGGAGGGAGGGGGAAGGAGGGAAGGGGGAGGAGGGAGGGGAGGGAGAGGAGAGAGAGAGAGAGAGAGAGAGAGAGAGAGAGAGAGAGAGAGAGAGACAGACAGACAGACAGACAGACAGACAGACAGACAGACAGACAGAGACAGACAGAGAGAGAAAGAAGATAGTGAGGAGGCACTGCTTAGTAACAATCTAAAAACTCATAACAGACAACGTTGTCGCAGTGGAGGTGCTGTGCTTTATCAAGAAAAGCAAGCAGCACTTCTCAAAGACACCGGAAGTGAGACTTTCCTCATATCCTTAACATAAGGCGTAGAAGTAATATTACAATTATAACACACCAAACAATGACTCGTATGAACGCTTGATAAGAGGTTCATTACGGTGCAGCATAATGAGATCAAAGCTAATCACTTGCATTATGATAAAGGACTTAAATGGATGTAACGTAAAGCTTTTTATGGATGAATAGATAATTTGAAATTGTAGCGCCGCTAAGGCTTCTCATTATCAACTTATCAAAGTGTTGTTCCTTGAAAATATTGTTGCGTCACAGCTGATCACGAGAGCAAGATAAGCGGGACGTTTTCTCTTTCTCTGTTTTTTCATTTATTTACTTCTCTCTCTCTCTCTCTCTCTCTCTCTCTCTCTCTCTCTCTCTCTCTCTCTCTCTCTCTCTCTCTCTCTCTCTCTCTCTCTCTCTCCTACTCTCTCTCTCTCTCTCTTTCTCATTTCCCTCTCTTTCTCCCAACCCCTTTTCTTTCTCTCTTTCCCCCTTCTCTTTCTCTCTTTCTCTCTTACCCCCCCTCCTCTCCTCTCTCTCTCTCTCTCTCTCTCTCTCTATGAGTGTGTGTGTGTCTATACCTCTATATAACAATATATCCTTTTCACTATTATTTTCATTACATAACCACACACATATCTCGCTATCTGTGTAGTTCTAACCTTACAAACCCTCGTTCTTACCTGCTAAGGAAAACAGCTGATTGCATCTGGAAAAATTTTTGTCTGGTGGTCTCATCTGTGGTGATGGAGAGCACTTGAGTCTTCAGAACCTTGTCTACCACTGAAAGGGCCTTTTGGTATTCGTTGGCTGCCTGAGAAACATTTGTATTTGTTAGTAACAGATGATATTCAAAGTGTACTTGTTAAAGAGAATGTATTCATGAGAAATATTTTGAAATTTGCTGTGTTCTTACCTCCATGTATCGGCCTTTTAGCAAATAATGTTCAAATTATGATTGTTAAAGAGAATGTATCCACGAGAAATATTTTGAAATTTGCAGTTCTTTTTACCTCCATGTATCGGCCGTTTAGCAAATGATATTCAAAGTATACTTGTTAAAGAGAATGTACCCACGAGAAATATTTTGAAATTTGTAGTGTTATTCTTACCTCCATGTATCGGCCGTTTAGCAAATGATATTCAAAGTATTGTTAAAGAGAATGTATCCACGAGAAATATTTTGAAATTTGCAGTGTTATTCTTACCTCCATGTATCGGCCGTTTTCCATGAACGTCCGGGCCTTTTTGCCACGACTGAAGACTTCCTTGCAGCAGCATTCGAACTCCCCTGGCGTGATCACAGCCTCTTGGGCGGTGGCCTGGCCTGGCCTCCTTGGCACCACCGCTGAAGTTGCTGCTTCGCTTCTAGACTCGGTTTGGTTTACCGAATTACTTTGATTATTATTTTGTATTGAATTCGGCTGAGAGGATCTTCTCTGGGGGGCAGTCGGAGGCAGAGGAGGTGGCTTTGATGGCAGTGGAGGAAGAACCAGTGTCCCGAGGCGTCTGTGGCTTTTGGGCTTCGACCTGGCCTCTTGACTAGCCCCAGAGGTTGGTGTGGAGAAGGCCAACGGGCGCGATGGCGTACTGTTTGAATCCGACACTGGAGGCGCGCCGGAGGAAGGTTGCTGGGCCTCTGGAGTCCTGTTCGGTTCATTTCCACTACGTCGTGACTCATGGCGGCGAGGAGGAGTCACGTGAGATGAATGATTAGCCTCTGTTGGCTCTGGAGTTTCTAAAGTTCTCCGAGGAGAGGGTTTTGGAGGCTGGGTTGGCGTAGAAGCTGGACGAGGCACGCTGCGGTTGGAGGGAGTGCTCTCAGGACTGGTGTAGATGAAGGTTCTAGGAGGTTTAGGAGGTGGACTCGTCAGTTCTGTAAACGAGGACTCGTTTGCAGGGGGGCTGTTTTTCGCATTGGCGTCGGGTAACTTCCCTTGACTTGAAAGACTTCTTGTGATAATTTCTCTTGTTCCGCTCGTCTGATCGCCCAACTCGTCCTTCTTTGCTTCTTGCTGCAGAGATCCCCCATCTTGTGTTGGGTTCCCTGTTGAGGCATTGTTTATGAATTTAGTTCTGGGAAGGGGCACAGGCGTCTTCCCAGACCCTGTGTTCGTTTTAGGCCCCTCTACCGAGGAGGACTTTATCCAAGTTGTCCTCATGATTTATGAAGCGTTTTACTAACATGCACCGTGTCACCTCCTAGACTATACTTAATAACCGCCCATTATAATCCTTACACCAGAGCTACTAGGAAAGCGAGAGTGCAGGAACAATGCCCTAGTGAATGGTCTACCTATGTCACCATCGACCTGCACAGCGAACACTTCACAAAAAGTCTCCAAACAGAACTGATAGGGAGAGAGAGTCTGACGCCGCGGTCCCAACTCTGAGGTCTTTAGAGATAAAGTTCTCCATGGTTACAGATAAG
>NW_020868685.1:713525-726025 GCF_003789085.1 Penaeus vannamei
AATGATAACAGACTTTGAATAGGATTCTAATAGATTAGTGATGTGATGCTTTGTGCATGTGTGTTTATATGTCCGTATCATTTTTTTTTATCCTTCATGTTGTCAAATATGATCTATTTTACATCAAAATGAAGGGACTTCAACTACGCACTTACATGGGATATGATTTCGAACGTAACGTGCGAATGAACGAAACATAAGCAAGTTTTAATATAGAAGATTGTTGCTACTACTACTATTACCACCAATACTAACGCTATAATTATTTTTATTTCTATTATCATCGTCATTATCATAGATCTTATCATTATCAATGTTATTATAACCACCATTATATTTATGGTAACAATGGCAATAGTAATGAAATAGTAACAATGATAATGATGAGAAATAGTAACAACGATAATGATGATGATAAGCTTAAAAATAATGGTTATTATCATCAACATAAGCACTGCATCGTTCTACTAACAAAGAAACGAAAAAAAACACACCTTTGGAAGAAGGTAAACATTGCATGCAGCGGCGTAGTTAGGGGGGGCGGGCTATTTTGCAACCCCACGGGCATAGAGGGGGGGGGGGGAGGGGCGTGTAAATAACGTCTGTCAATTGTTTATTCTTTTCAATATTTGTTTAAGCACAACCGAATAAGCAGACGACCTTATTTTACCATTAATAATGAACAAATGACCTTATTTTATTATATATCTCTTCCATCAAGCCTGAAACATACAGGGAACCCCTTAAATGGACCTCCCCCCCCCACCCCCCACCCCGAATATAGCTGGATGCACGAGAACCAAACACAAAGGGAATCCACAAAGGAGACAAAACCATAGAGGAATGAACACCCATGAACCCTTTTCCACCCTCTATAACCACTCCCTCCTTAAATACCTCCTTTACCCTCCCATAATCCCTCCTTTATCCCTCCCATAACCACTCCCTCCCTTAACCCCTCCCATAAATCCCTCCTTTTCCCCTCCCATAACCACTCCCATCAATCCCTCCTTTACCCCTCCCTCCTTTTAAACCCCTCCCATAAATCCCTCCTTTACCCCTCCTATAACCACTCCCTCCCATAAATCCCTCATTTACCCCTCCCATAACCACTCCCTCCCTTAACCCCTCCTACAAATCCCTCCTTTACCCGTCTCATAATCAATCCCTCCTATAACCACTCCTTCCCATAAATCCCTCCTTTACCCCTCCCTCCCTTTACCCCCTTTACCCCTCCTACAACCCCTCTCCCCCCCCAGGGAAGCGTGGGGGACGAGCACAGTGTAAGTTGTGGACGGGCGGGAGGGAGGTGTTGTGGGGGAACTTCGCCTCCAGGACGAAATTAGCCGGCAGCAAGCAGACTTCTGCCACGCCCTCGCTTCGCCTTTTTTTCAACCTGGGTTTTTACACTTCTCTTGGGAGCACTAGGAAATAACGATGCAATATATCATTATTTTTTATTGTTGTTGTTCTTATTGTTATGGTCATTCTTTCCTTTTTGTTACCTTTGTTGTTATTCTCTTTATCATTGTTATTATTATAGTCATAATTACTCTTTTAGTTGTAGTAGATCTTTATGATTGATATTATTATTGTTGCATCCTCATCTTTTTTTATCATTATCATCATTATCAATAGTTATTATCATCGTTGTTACTATCATTATGGTTATCATAATTATTAAAATCATCATAATCATTATTGTTATTTTAGAAATCATTATCGTCATTATTACCAATGTTGTCAATATAATCATCATAATTAGAGGCGCAGCTACACATTAGGGGGCCCATTAGGTCCTTTGAAGCTTCACGGTATCTCTAAGGGAGACCCCCCCCCCCACCATCGGGGTAAGGGGGAGCTGAAGGGGAAAAGACGCCCCTGTCCTCCCCCTGCCATGAGCCACACCACTGATTATAACTGTTATTATCAACATTATTTTCAGTATTATCATTTCAACACTGGATCTCGGTATAAAGATGTCTCTAACACGCCAATATTTATAATTGT
The DNA here is from genome assembly GCF_003789085.1 of Penaeus vannamei. Classification (NCBI taxonomy): domain Eukaryota; kingdom Metazoa; phylum Arthropoda; class Malacostraca; order Decapoda; family Penaeidae; genus Penaeus; species Penaeus vannamei. Next base: position 715,536 of record NW_020868685.1, read on the forward strand.
TATCATCATCAACAATATTTTCTGTTACCTTTTCAACATTAAACATCAGTAGGACAAAGATAAGTCTCCAGAAAAGAAAGCAGAGAAGAAAAACAAAGAAAAAACAAGTTCTGTAAATATGTTCAAACACATTATGATATAAATCCACGCCATTTTAGCTGCATGTTATGAGCTCAACAAACGATGCTATTTTTTCGCAAGTGAAGAGACCAATCACGCCTTAGGATTTTAAATTTGAAATGCGTGTCTAACCGCCCGCGTTCATGGACCAGCACACGTAAAAGGAGTTTCCCAGAAGACAGATGCCCTAATTTCGGGGAACATCCAGTGCACAGATTGATCTCGACGCTCAAGCCAGTGAATTGTACAGTAATGGAGCTTAATAACAGTTCATCGTTTCTCAGTAAGTGCAACAAGGACACGGGTATGTGGGAAAGGCCTTTTGGGACGTGCCGCGATAGGCATACTTTTGCATCTAATTCAGGAAGATTATTTCCTTGCTACGGAAGGTGAAAAAATCTAACCAAAGACCATGGTTAGCACGAGCACGCACGCACGCATGTACACACACACACACACACACACACACACACACACACACACACACACACACACACACACACATACACGCACGCACGCACGCACGCACACGTTGCATCAGTTCCATGGACAATCAGCTTTAAAAAATGATATAGAATACACATTGCTCTGCCTGACCTTTTGCATTTGAACTAAACACAGGAAACGCTTACCATGTGTAATAGTACATTATCAGAATTTCTAAGTGTAAGCGCGCTTTCTACAGCCCATGAGCCAACTGGAGAGCCTGAATATATCCATATTTCCATGTAATGTTTCTTAAAGGGTTTGTATGTCCCTTTGTATGTAAAGAGTGTCTGTGCTTTCTCGCCGTCGCGTGCTTAATGTAATGTAAGCTTTAGCTCCTCCCCTTCCCACGTGACACTCACGCACACACATGTAGGTGCACAAACGCACATACAAGCAAGCACGCTTTTTAACGCACCCAAACATACTCTGTCTATCTGAGTTTCCGCAGTTCTAATTATAAAACAAGTATACATACTCAACGCGAGCACTAGGAACCATTCTCGCTTCGTCTACGAAACAAGCAGATATCCACAACTGCCATACACCCAGACAGCCTAACCTGGTAACAATTTAGGTTGATCTGGTGGAGATAAGACTTAGAAAGGACGCAGATACCATGGGCGATCCGTGACCAGAGAAATTTTCACTAATCCGCTTAGACAAACCCTGCGCACACCCATCATTTCCTCTGTTTCCCGCGAACGCGCAGTCAACTGAAAAAGACCATTTCTTTGTTTACAGGTGTCCTTTCTTCTAACCTTAGTATTTACGCTCTGGACAAGGCTGGGATTTTATCTTTCAATAAACAAAAGCTGGTGTTTGTAGCCATCCACTTTAAACATTCCGAATATATCAAAGTTAAAGAGCTTTCATGTGTTTGTAGAAGTGTTCACGTGCCCACCGCCTGTTCATACACCTTCCCCCACAGGATTCTACAGCGCAGTATCCAGCGATATGCGGCAACCCACTTCACCCCACTGTATATATCTCCCTTCCTCTGAGGCAACTCAAGTAATATACGCTGGGTCGATAGAAGAGATTAGTAGTTCTTCTCCATCTACGGCTGACAGAATTCGACTGCTTTACTGAAGGAAAGAACATCGGAGAATAGTCTCTCTTTGGATCTCCAGTTTGCTTCGAAAGTTTAACGGGCTAGAAAACAGTAAGTACATAAGGTATTTATTCGTGACTTGGGCTGTCACACAAGTAGAATAGAGTGACTGGTAGAAAAATAAAATTGTGACAGTTCGAGTTCATTGGCATTTAGGTTCTTGTTGAATAGATTACAGGAACGAATTGTTAAGATATTTTTGCCGTATGTCGTACAATAGTTATTCCAGAGATGGGCAAATGACGTATTATGTGAGCCATTCTTGTATATTTTACAGTCATTTGAAAATAGTCATTATACATTCACCGACAGACACGGGCGGTGACACATACTTAAAGTCAGAGAGAGAGAGAGAGAGAGAGAGAGAGAGAGAGAGAGAGAGAGAGAGAGAGAGAGAGAGAGAGAGAGAGAGAGAGAGAGAGAGAGAGAGAGAGAGAGAGAGATCGGCGCGCGCACACACGCACTCGCACACACACACGCACCACACACGCACACACACACACACGCACACGCACACACACACACACACACACACACACACACACACACACACACACACACACACACACACACACACACACACACACACACACACACACACACACACACACACACAACAGAGAGAAAGAGAGATAGACAGAAGACAGAGACAGAAAGAGAGACAGAGACAGAAGACAACAGATAAGCGTGATCACAAAAGTATATCTATACCTGTACCTCTGTACTTAAACGTATACATGTACATCTACATGTGAATAAACATATGCTTATGTTTATTCCTAGAGTGTGTGTGTGTGTGTGTGTGTGTGTGTGTGTGTGTGTGTGTGTGTGTGTGTGTGTGTGTGTGTGTGTGTGTGTGTGTGTGTGTGTGTGAAGAGAGAGACTGACAGACAAAGGCAGAGACAAGCGAGATAAGAGAGGAGTCGTGTGTTTCCAATCATCATTAGAAGTGGGGAACAAAGGTTGGTGAAAATTGATGATTTCCGCCGCAACTTTGAACTGGTATTAGGCATTGTACCGACTCATGAACGAAGAGAAATATTCATAAAATAGTGATAAAAGAGATGGGTATTTGTAGACTGAAAAACTCAGACCGAATAAAAATAAGACGAACATACAACAACTCTGAACTGACGATAATTATGACGGACACTCACGCACATTTCAAAATAAGCAACCAAACAGACTTGAGGTAGAGAAAGTGGGCAGGGTAGAGAACAAGGGACATTATCTACTTAAATAAAGCTCGGGAGATGAAGGTGGGGCAGAGGTGTTGACTAGAATGCCGCCTTCTGTACATTTGGTGAGTGGTAAGTCGGTAAATCTCTTTACATGGGACAGTTTTCTGACTTTCTTTTCATTTCCATTCGGGTATTTAAGTTTAAGTCCCGTACATCGCGTCTGTATTAAAAAATGCCATAGGAATTATACTTTCGGTGGAGGTAGACCATCTTTGTCATCTTCTACGCCAGGTTACTTGGATGACAGCAATATGACACGCTTTTGCTTTATCACACTGGAATTTGGCCGCAATGACACCTAAGCTTGGAAACATTTACGAGCTGTGCCATGATTCACGGTTTGTATCGCACGCCCAAAGGTGATAAGAAGCTTTTACGCTATGTCGTGCAATGCAGTTACATGAGGCAGCGACTAGACTGACAGTTAATAGGCGAGGATTTTTGGGTTGGGAACTTAGACTTCTCCTGCAAACATTTGGATAAGGCTGTACTTGTATCCGCGTAAGTTATTAAGGTACTCAGTGGGATTACGAAATTACAGGTTTCTTCAAAAAATGTGTCAGGAAATTGTGAATTCCAGTTAGCTTGTCCCAATCTGGACGCAAGCAGAACAAGTGGGATCAACTCTAGCCCGTCCTGTATACACCAGAATGTGTATGCGTGAGCTTATGCGCTATAGAAAACACATACACACACACACACACACACACACAGCATACACACACACACACATACACACACAACATACACACACACACATACATACATACACACACACATACATACACACACAACATACAACACATACATACATACACACACACACACACACACACACACACACACACACACACACACACACACACACACACACACACACACACACACACACACACACACACACACACACACACACACACTAAATGCATGTATGTAACTACAGATTTACACGCACATGTACAGCATGCTTGGCAAAAGATAAACGCCGGTTGGTTTTGATGTTTCTGCGTGAACGGGTACGCCTACGAGCGCGTGTAGGAACAGGCTGAACAAAAAAAGTCTGAGCGCGTCTGAGGCTGGAGGATCACGTGTTCACGGCGTGGTTGTCGCAGCAAATCGATTGCCTTAACTCCTCTCCCTATTTCTATGGGGACCACAACTCATCACATTTATTAATTGTAACCGTCGATCTCATTGCGCCTTAAACCTCGACAGCTAAATTCAGATTTAGACTTTCTGTCATCGGGTTATAAACCAATTAAGTGTGTTTATCCCCCTTACGAATGTAAACAAAGAGCAACGCATGCGCATTACGCACGGCGCTGCTGCGTGAATTTCCTTGCTGCGACCTACTTTGCTGGGTCCTTCTGGCGTTGCTGGCGGGGGAGGAAATCAAATGCTTGCGGACAAAGGAGAGCTTACAGGATATTCCCGTCTTGCAAAATAATATTTGGGTTTCTTGTCCAATGTCCATTCCTTTCCATTTTTATTCTTGTTAGAACTGCTTAGGACTTGATGAATATTCCTGGTATTAGATCTCGCCTCGGTGGGGTATGGATAGATCCTCCATGTATAATAGTAATGTAGTGTAGTTTAATAATGGGAAATAGAAGGGGCGGTGGATAAAGAACTTTTGTCTGTTCCGCAATAGGACTATAAATATCAACAAGTAGATTTGTACATTAAACCCCATGCTGTTGCTTGTTTCGCTTTGCTTAAAATGAGGAGGTAATCTTTTCCTATTACCAAAATGTGCTTTTGAATCTAAAAAAAATATATGTCTCCATGTAAGATCTCTGGTGGTAAAATACGTGATTATTGGAAGATGGTCCTGGGAAGTAATACAGGTGTTTGGTTCTGTAAGACAATATTTCCTTCGGGATTGGTTTTAAATCACATAACTGGTCAAACAGACACGACTGGCATCAAAACGTTGTAAGCAGAATTCTTTACGATAAATACCTGCACTTTTGTTTTGATTGTATAAATATCTGAAATCGAATGGCTCTCCGTGTGAAAACATAACATTATATTCGCAGACGCTGTTAACTGGTTCGAAGCATTCTTAAGAATGCTGGAGTATTCAAAGTCGGTGGAGTACAGCCGTAGATTATTTAAAGTTTTCCAAAAAGAAATACACGTTATTTTCTTCCTCTTCTCTAAACCATGATTGATATATTCTGAAAATTCATCGTTTTGCAAGTGTAGTAATTTTATTCCCATTCATCTAACACATTTCGTAATATATTTAACAAGGGCAAGCTTATCCTACACCTATTCCTCTTGGATTCAATTTTGGGAAAAAGTTGCTAAAACATTTTTTTTTGAAAATACAAAGTATCTTAGACTTAAGTCCATTAGATTGCCAAAGGAAAGAAAAGAGTGAATGGGAAATGGAGAGCATTAAAGGAAGAGCAAACGAAAGAAAAGGATAATAAGAAGAGAGAAGGAAAAACGAAATAAAATAAAGCCAGGGTATGAAGGTTGGTGTTCAGACCCTATCACTGTTAATGGTTATCAAAGGACATAAAGTACTCATAAACCCTGCAGTTTGTCAACACGTTCAAGTTTTCCATGAGGTCATTTCCTGTCATTTATTTCCAGCAGCCTGCTATCTAAAGAGAAAATTATACGACATAATAGATATAGTGTAAAATTCAGTCTTCGAGAAAATGACACAATATTATAGTAGTGGTGATAGGAAGGACAAGTAATGGTATCATTAACGATAATAATAATGATAACTAACAGGCAATAAAATATGAAGTAAGCTTCTCGCAGAACAACAAGCTGTTATCAGCCTCAAGAACAGATAAGTTGATAAAGGTGAGTATGAAGCATGGCCAATTTTACAAGTGATTAAACGAATTGTATCGGCATATGCACTAACGTATAGCATTAAACACTTCAAAGCATGTAGATACACACATTTACTCAAAAAAGAAAAGAAAAACACATATATATTATATTTTCATTCATGTTTTTTTTCTTGGAAACGAACAGTTCATTCGGAACAACGTAGCTATACTCAGGTGTTTATCTAGTTATCAAAGAAACAACAGGCAGCCCCCGGACGTGGGCGGTTTCGGTGACATTTCATGATGCTTCAGTTAATAGGAAAGGGACGCTATGATTATACGTAATGGAATGCTCTGTAAATGTAATGAAAATAAAACGTGCTAGCAGCATGAGAGAAAGAGAGAGACCTACAACGATGCACTAACCTAATGCAAAATCTTTTTCCACTCGTATATATAGCAAGTTTTTGGCTTTATCGAATTATATTTCCATGATGTTTAAAATAAATGCTTTAAAATATAGGAATGACCGATAAATCCATTGCATTTGGAAGAATGCTGCAGGAACAACTCGCGTTGAACTCCACATTTGTGGATACTCGCTTTCTGCAGGAACAACTCGCGTTGAACTCACATTTGTGGATACTCCTTTCTCCTCTCCTCTCTCCTCTCCGATAGGCCTTTTTCTCACTTTCAAGATTTTTAACTGAACCGCTCCGGTCAGCGTATAAAGAGAAGGTTTAAGGACTGCCACAGATGGAGTCAGGGGAACTCTTGGACCCCAAACAGTCTCTGGAGTTCACAATTAGTCTCAAAAGATTTCAAAAAAAGAAAGATAGCGCTCCGTGTACTGGTCTATTTGTCTTAACAATGACGTTGTGACGCCTATTGGCCGTACTGGTGTTGTAGTGGGGTGGTACGTGAGCATTCCTGTGCAATTGTATTGTGGAAAATGACCACGGTTGTGCAATATTTAGCCACGGTATGCTATGAATGCCCATGACGTGACTACGAGAGACTCGAGATGAATGGAGATATTAAGGCGGCACGAATGCTAAAGCAAATAGTCACATACCAGTGGCCATTATAGTTGCTTATGTAATGGTACCGTACCAGTAGCATCGAAGATCTCGCAAGAAAAAAATCCTTTTTGGAATCTGGGCTTGAGAGGTTCGTAAGAGAAACCCAAGGGTCGCCAGAGAGATGAATGCCGACCTCTCTTGCTGACGAGTCTGATGGAGTCCGATGAGCAAAATCTGATTGTTGTGATATTAGTTTCTACGAGTGCATTTCCAACCCGTCTCTTTGCAAAACCACTGTCACAAAACAAGTAATTATTCTTTATACATAAATACCTCTTTAAGATGTTCCAGATCAAGCCAAAGTCCTTTCTCCGAATATGAAAGACACCCCCTAGTAGAAAACGGAAAAGAAAACGTTCACGTAAGTCAGCAGACTCAGCCCACGACCGACAGGCAGACGAAGGCACAGAGGAAGACGCGCTTGACTCTTACGGTCGGTTTGTTAAAATTGTGCCAGGCCCGACCTAAAAGGTTTTCATGGCACAGACATGCACATACACAGAAATAAATGCATTTCTGTCAGTCTGGACATGCATACCTACCATGCAGATAGAAAAAAATAAATGTATATTTATTTTGTAGATCGATAGATATGCATTTATTTGTATGTATTTGTATGTCTGCTTATACGAATTTTATTATTTTTTTTTTTTTTACATTTTTTTAACGAACCGGCCGTTAGAACTGGCCTCGGAAACTCCAGGAACGGATTTGCGGAATAACTGTTCTTGAAAACTGGAGAACTTATGTGGCTGTCTCCTTTACATGTTTCCGTGAATATATATATCTAATGATGTAGTCAGAAAATGAAAATAATGATGACGATAGCAGGAATAATGATGACAGTAATGGTAATGAGGCATATGATAATCCTAGAATTATGATAACCTGAATTATGATCACTGATAGTAAAATCGACCATGGTGTCAGTATTAATGGTATTGTTTTCATAGTAATATCATTTTTTCTAATCAGCAATGCTGGCGACAACAATGGTTTTCATCACAGTAATATCGAAAGTAATGAAAATGGAGGCAGGAGGAAAACAAAGGCCTTGATGGCGATAGTCACACTAGTATGGGTACTATAATAATAACAGTCGTGACAATACGGAATTGAATACTTACTAGTATTGATAAACTCAGACACTGATAGTATTTCTTCCCACATGCCGAGTACAGCATTCTTCGGCAAACATGCAATGCTCCAGGCTAATTAGAATGATAAACTTAATTTTAGAGATAAAACTGACGGACACGACATAGTTCACGATAGAGAATATGGCACAAAACATCCGTCGACGCGGTTTACTAGACTGCCTTTGGCCATGCTTGAGCTGAACACTAAAGTATGAGGGAGCTGTAACACCTGCGGGTGGACATCTACATCTGTGGTACTTATGAGGGAGGGCGGAATTAACAACACGTGTTCGATAACAGCAGTGTACATCTGTTCCTCACTGCAACAGGTGCTCTTTCTACATTCGCTGTGATCGTGGCTTATCTATGCAATGTAGAGACATCAACGATTTAGGCAAATGCAGTGGCTATATGATACAAGAACCCATTAGAAACAGCAGATCGATGTGTAGCGCTTAATAGTCCTACGGACTTTCTACGACCATGTTTAAATCGAAAAAGGAGCGAGTGAGGGGAGGCTGTTGGTTGGGACTCCAGGGCATAACCATACGAATAGTATTTCTATGTCTGTGTGTTATTTGACATGATGGGAAATCAATAGGATTTGTTACTTTAAGTCAATGCTTTGTACACAGTCCGTAAAATACTTTTTTTTATTGTGTCCGTGTATTCCGTTGATTGTTTGGATGTTATTTTACTTCCATACCGTTAATTGATTAATTAGCAAAGTGACTCTGTTTCTGTGGTTCCTATTAACGTAGCGATGAAAAATTATAAAACAACATTTTTCATATTGTTTCGGCACCGAACCGTCGACCTCTTCGTCCTTCTCGAGTGATCAATACGGGTGAGCATGTGATCAGTGTGTGCGCGCTGTTGCCACATATCCTCCTCGTTATTCTTTTAAACTCTTATCAGATAACGCAGGATTTAGGTGTGACATTTTCTCGAGTCTTGTGTTTTTCTCCGAGGGTGACAGAGTCAGTCGAAACAGTTCAAAGGTTGAACAAGAGAGCGGAAAGTGAGTCGGCGATTCCAGGGCAAACATCCAACGCGTATTCCAGGTTGGAACCAGCTGGCCTGCACGTTATCAACTGGAAGCGAGACAGTGCATGAGACACGCGGTGCCAGACACTACGTCTTCGATCCTGGTCTTGCAGAACCACTGTCTGTAGCGCTGCGAAACTACGTGCCAGTAGGGAAGTGCGTTTAGAAGTCTCGTTTACAGAGACAGAGCAACGGGAGAGAGAACTTGCGGATAGAGAAAGGATACAGCCATCATGCCCGTGGTTATGAACACCGGCGAGGAAGCTCAGGCTGAGTAAGTGTACTTTCTTGTACCATAATCTTTTTACTCACGATGAAGTTCTTTTTTTCTGTTTTCACGATCACTTCACTTCTCTCTCGTGTCGATTCCTCAAAGTGCATATCATTCCTCCACACCTACATTTTTTTCTTTTCTTTTTACAAATGCACAAGGCAGGATCATTATATTACATAATCGTGTGACTGCTACTTCAGCCGTTTTCATAGCGTACTGGCATGAAATACGTGACTCTGGGCGTGTAGATCTAAAAAAAATAATTTAGTGACTGAGCCCTCTTCTCGCCTTCAGGTTAAATCGAGGTCAGGCTATAGATTTATGGGTCCTTCTTGTATCATGTGTAAGCTTGAGGTTCTCCAATTTCAAGACATTTTTTTCCTTGTCTGTGATTACGTTAAATCATTCTTATTTTTAGCAGCTGATTGTTGTTCGAATATTAAAGGTGTCACATGAGGAAAAATTGCATACAGTCGAACGGTTATTCTCAACGAATATGTTTCTGGCCATTATTTCCGTATTCGACAACGGATCTTGACCTTGCCTAAGTTCAGATCAGGATTGTACACTTTTGTTCATGCTTCGGTATTAATTTCTGATGATGATAATTGTAGCTTACAATGATTCTCTCTCTCTCTCTCTTCTCTCTCTTCTCTCTCTCTCTCTCTCTTCTCTCTCTTCTTCTCTCTCTCTCTCTCTCTCTCTCTCTTTCTCCCCTCTTCTCATCTCCTCTCTCTCTCCCTCTCTCTCCTCTCTCTCCTCTCTACTCTCTCTCTCTCTCTCTCTCTCTCTCTCTCCTCTCTCTCTCTCTCTCTCTCTCTCTCTCTCTCTCTCTCTCTCTCTCTCTCTCTCTCTCTTCCTCTCTCTGTCTGTGGGGTGGGTGTAACTTGCTCCTCCCGCTTCCTCCTTTGCTGATTCTCATCCTCCCCCCTCTCCTTCTCCAACTCCCTCATCACTCTCTCCTTCTCCTTCTCAATCTCCATCATCTCCACCCTCTCCCCATCTCTCTCTCTCTCTCTCTTCCTCTCTCTCTCTTCTCTTCTCTCTCGTTCTCTCTCTCTCTTCTCTCTCTCTCTCTGTCTCTTCCGTCTGGCTCTCTCTCCTCTCCTCTCCCTCCTCCCCTCTCCCTCTCCTCTCCCCTTCCCTCCCTCTCCCTCTTTCCCTCCCTCTCCCCCTCTTCCTCACCTCT
>NW_020868685.1:731025-733525 GCF_003789085.1 Penaeus vannamei
CTCTGAAGGGCGTTTTAACTTCGACCTGAATGAAGTGCGTAGGAGGCGGGGAACCAAGAGAGCCAGCGTGCAGGCACCAGAAGCGCGGTGTTGCACACAGGTCGATGGGAACGGGGATGAAGAGAGGAGAGGGAAGGGAGAGAGGAGGGAGAGGGGGAGGGAGGGGGATTCAAGGGAAGGGGAAGGGAAGAAGAGAACATGTGGAACATTATGATAAAGAGTGGAATAAAAAGAGGATAAAGGGATGACTGTAAGCGTATCAGTTTTCCTGCGGAGGACAATGGCGGTAAGAAGGTTGTAGTAGACTGCGTCATGCAACTGCGACTTCCTCATGTGACGGACACAAAGGCACGATTTGAGGCTAAACCGCAAACGAAAAAGCACGATGACATTGATCCTGACGAAAGCGAGCGAAATACCGTGTTAAAGGATATTTCTTTCTCAGTGAAAGAATGGCGCAGAAATGTGAAAGAGAGGATGGATTCAGATGAATTACATTTCGAAGGAAATAAAATGACGTTGAAAAATGAAAGCGCTCTGGATCTAGATACGTGTTTGCCTAAAAGATAAGCGATAAGGATATCTCCGTCGCCATTTTTCGCTCGTATTTTTCTGATGTTACAGAAAATATGAGACGTAGCGTCATTTCAGAAACCATTAGCTATGAAGGTACCTCTTTTTATATGGTATTCTTAGACGCTAAAGTTATGTCACACGTAATCAGCAGTCGGTTTACTACCTTATTGTTGTTATCGACGTTATATTCTCAGACAGAACACCGTGGCCAATGTTCTTCGATTTTTCTGAACTTAACGGCTTTATTTAAATTGGTTGCTGAGACACGCTGTCGTTCATTTGGATGCAAATGCGCTTTGTTATTCTTCCTCGAAAGCTCTTGGCCTGGGATATGATTATGTGGTATCTGGGGGAACAGGTGCTAATAACACCTATGCATGTTCGTTCAGATTTCCTGCAATCAGTTATAAAAGAAAAAAAAAGAAAAAAAATGGATGTGTGTTTGGATGTCAAAAGTCGAAATTCGTTTAGCAATGATTGTTACATAACATGGAGTGTTTATGGTAGCAAATTACGTGCTTTAGAATATCAGGAAAGGAAGAGATTGGCTCAAGGACACAAGCCTAAGGAAAAGCTGAAAAATTATTACCTGCTGCTATGTGTCGCATCAGATAACGCGATAAAGACTTCGTGTCCCTGTTTCTCGTCTTTGTCACCATCTCGCTCGGAATTGTATATACATCACATTTGTTTTGTTAAATTATAAAAAAAAAAAAAAAAAAAAAAATATCGAAATATACACCATACCTGTTTATCACCAATTGTTAACTTGATATTTTATTCATCCTGTCCATTCATCTCCGAAAAAAATGATGTTAAACTACGTCGCGAGGTTGTATACACTGATACACATAAACGTAATATCCCTCTATCTATAAAACTTTAAGCCTCCCATTAAGAGGCCCAAGACCGTTGGGTAGATAGCCTTGTGTACCATTTAATCCCCCACATCCTGGATCCTTTGAAAAATCTACCCCATGACCCCTCTCTCTCCCTCTCGGTTTTCATCCCGCCCGCCATACGCAACTCGCCCGTATTCCGCCCACAGCTTTCGTCGACTTGTGGCCAGAGCAGAGGGCGTATTCGCTATTCGCTAAAAAAAAGGTCTGCTAGTAATGATATATACTGGTTGTTTGGTTGTTTACGTATATGGGTTGTTTACATGAAACCGTACGCTGTTCACACTTCTTCCTTCGGTACGTGAATGTAATGTACACCCAGTATAAAAAAAAAGTAATATAATCGTGATGTAACTCAAACGTGATTAATTTATAACTTTCGCCGTTCCTCTCGCCTACGGTCCAGGACGACTCCGAGGATGCAAAAGTTGAAGGACAAGGTTAAGATCTGCTATTCAGGTGGAGGGTAACCTGAGCTGACTCGAGGCCAAGACCAGCGGACGTGGAAACCCTTTCTCTCGAGTTGGGAGAAGGAGACTTTGCATGCTGCGGTTTTTATGTGCAAAAGATATATATATTTTTAGGTTCTTCCACTTTTTTATGTGTTTGTGTATCAGGATGGTTCCAAATGTGTTGTTTTACGCATACACACATATATGTGTGTGTGTATGAATATGTATATTATAGATATTTATTTATTTGTAGGTATATGGTTATTCGTATACACACACACACACACACACACACACACACACACACACACACACACACACACACATATATATATATATATATATAATATATATATATATATATATATATATATATATTTATATAATTTATATTTATATATATATACATTATATATATATATATATATATATATATATATATATATATATATATATAGTGTGTGTGATGTGTGTGTGTGTGTGTGTGTGTGTGTGTGTGTATACGAATAAACATATACCTACATATAAATAAATATCTATAAATACATATATACACACACACACACACACACA
>NW_020868685.1:755397-757897 GCF_003789085.1 Penaeus vannamei
GCACAAAAAAGAGAGCAACTTGCCCAGAATATTCATTCCTCATTGCTCAAAAGCATTAAACTTTTATTATGTAAGCCAGTGATATTAAGAAATGAGCCTTAATTGGTTCATTATTAAGTAATGGAATAATGCATAAAATAAAATTATTCCTACTTCTCCTTCTTACTTATTTCACTCTTTTATGTCTTGTATAAATATATATAGTTTAAGTTTGCATCATTATTTTACGAGTACCCTTCACGTTCACTAGACTATTTTAGATATGTAGCGTCAGTTGTACTGTAACACTCGCACACACACACATATATTATGTATAATTTATCATATATATATATAATATATATATATATATATATATATATATATATATATATATATATATATAATATAGATATAGATATATGTAATATAATATAATATTATTAATTATGTGTACACACAGACAGACAGACAGACAGACACAGACACAGACACAGACACAGACACAGACACAGACACAGACACACACACACACACACACCACACACACACACACACACAAACACCACACACACCACACACACGCACACAATGAATAATAATAATAAAATATATATGATAAAAAAAAAATATATATATATATCCATAATATATATACTAATAATAACCACAGTCGAAACTTTTATAATCGATAATGCTTTATTGTTTTCCAGCAAGGAATTCTTTTACTAAAATGTTCTAGTTACCATAAAATGTTTTGTTATTAAATAGTCGTTTAGGATTTTCTTCATGTTTAGCATTTCCTGAAGGCTAAAACGAGTGTTATAAACGCCACACCAATATACATGTATATTTTAATTGCAATTAGAAATGATACTTACAGTGATGTATGTAATTTTTTTAACACCACAAGCTTTTTTTTAACAGATTAAATCGCCTATAAAACGAAAACTAATTAACATAACTATAAAGAAGAGGCCACCATTTAGCAAACACAGACTCTTGCTCCTAGAAAAGCGTCGAGCTTGACCACCGATGACTGAAGCAATTCTCTTACTTGCCATACTCTGTACTTGCGAGAACATCTTGTACAAACGAAACAACACTGCACATGAAGGCTGCTCATACGTCTTGGAGTTGGAGTGCCTGCTCTTCACACTTAGTGCCTAGTTATGTCTTTTTTTCATTTCGACTACATACAGTAATTACTTCTGGATCATGATGTATATCTGTTTATATGAACTTTTTATTGATTTTCATCTTCATGCATGTGTACAACTGTGCATGTATACATACAAGTAGGTGTGCATGTACATTTGTATGCGAAGTATTACACCTACTCACTCACACAGACACACACGCATGTGAGTGTGAGTGTGAGTTTGTGTGTGTGTGTGTGTGTGTGTGTGTGTGTGTGTGTGTGTGTGTGTGTGTGTGTGTGTGTGTGTGTGTGTGTGTGGTGTGTGTGTGTGTGGTGTGTGTGTGTGTGTGTGTGTGTGGTGTGTGTGTGTGTGGTGTGGTGTTGTTGTGTGTGTGTGTGTGTGTGCACGAGTGTGAATGTGTGTGCGAGTGTATGTATATACACATTAGCTTATATACATAAACACATATACAAGTACATATACGAGCACACACATGTATATACATAGATATATAGATACATCAATATGAATTTATATATACAGATAAATATAAAATAACTTTCATCAGATTTGTATCCTATATGATTAATATCCTATACACCATGTCATAAAATGAGATTGGCACAACAGACATATTAAAATGATTGTATAAAAAAAAATCAAAACTGTTGTCATATACATCTCTAAATATAATTTTGTAGTATAAAATAATATGTATATAATGTTATCTCTCCAATTATACTTAATATTATTTTTTTCACAGACAAACTCTGCAGTATTATACATGTTTTATGTGTAATACAATTTATTCAGTTCATTTACCAATATACCTTTTTACAGACATTGCTTGCTGAGGTCTTTAATGTTATTTGTAAAAAGGTGCAACATTATGGGACACATGTCTTAAGACAGGAGCAGCAAGTATACTGACATCAAGGTGACACACAAAACAGGTAATCTCTGCTATCTTTCTTGACAGAATGATGCACATTCCTATCACAGCCTTAACTACACCTGCACATCATTCAACAATGAAATATTACAATAAAACCTCTTTGGAGCACCTATTCCTCAAATGCAACCTTATATTGTGAAACGTCCCATGTATTAGAGTAAAACATTAATGGAGTAGGGATGACTGCACATGCATTTTCAAGTACTCATTACTTGAAAATGAAAAAAACGACACTTGTAAATATATATGTTGTATGAACTACATCATTCATATAACATTTCTTAATCACCATTTAAAAAATGATATGAATAAAACTGAAAGGAACATGCCCTCTCTTATTGGAGCATTTTTTCAGCCAAGAGATACTTTATTGTAAAGCAACCCTAAAGTGTTTTGAATTCTTCTCAAACTACTCCTTGATAAA
>NW_020868686.1:28853-36353 GCF_003789085.1 Penaeus vannamei
ATTATCATACTGCTCGAAATAGTAGTGTTCTTATTGTTTAATTCGTTATCATCATTATTGTCGTTTTCATGCTGTTAGTTCCTATTTTGTTATATGGCTGTCTTCGTAATTCTCATTTCTAGAAATTATTTTTAATGTTATCACTATCATCAATATCCTCATCAACATCATTGATATTTTCATGATCATTTTATTATCATCAACAATATTATTGTTATTACCATTATTATCATACTATTATCATTATTGCAGTCATGATAATTATGATAGCCCTCATTATCTTTTGAGTGATGTTTGTTTATTATCCACATTGCCATTTTATCCCTAATAGCTATAAAGTTTTCATTAAAAGTATTATTATCATTATTATATTATTGTCATTCTTACCAGTATTACCTTCACTAGCATTGTCATCATCATACTCATTATCATTATTATTGTTGTATATTGTTTTTGTTGTTTTGTTGTTTTGTTGTTATTGTAAATATTTTCATCAGCATTATTGTTTTAATTTGAATCTTTATTGTTATGTTTTCTGTTATTTTCATTATTAATACTATTATTTGTGTGATTTCTTTTAGCAACTGGATTATGTAATATTATATATGTATATATATATATATATATATATATATATATATATATATGTATGTATATATATATTGTAACTTTTAGGTTACTATGCTGTGTTCAGTGTCACCATTAATTTTTATTTTCTTTATTAATAATATTACCGAACTTTTATTGACGCTTGTTCCGTTATTATTTCTATGCAATCATTATGTTATTTTTCATCATATTATACCCATCATATGGTATATATTTCCAAAGTGAAACAAGAATCTTTTGGAAATATAGACGTATTGTTTTAAAACATCCTTATTTAATCAGACTATATACTGGAATAAATACAGTATATGCATAAAGATATAGTCATTGTTCCTATGTGTAAGTGGACTGTATAGATACATGTGAGCATGAAATTGGTAGAGAGTAAAGGATAATATATAATGATAATGACATATGGTTCAGTATTACTTTTTCTGAACGTCTATAAAAAGCAGGTTCCATAACTTTATGAATCCCAGGTCAATATCCTTTACCTCATTTTATAAGATTTATATGTTATTGTAGGTTGTATGTGGCAACTGCTCTTGATGTTGTGCATGTCACTGTTATTTCCTGTAATTCCGTTCTTATGATTATATTTTCTTATGAGTTCTTGTTACCATTCATGTTAATTTATTGTTATTGCCATTTATATCTGAATATCACAATGTGTAATCGTCACTTTTATTTAAGCCAACCCAGATGGTTTCATTTTTTTCCTTATTCATGTTGCATGTTGTGAATATGTTGTCCATGCATGTGTCTTGTCAACAATGTTTATCGTGATAGTATTACCTTGTTTATTACATGACTTTATTCAGGTTATATTGCAACGCATGTTAATGTTTTATATTTTATTGTCATGATTGTCTTTGAAATGTATTTGTATTTTATGCCTGTCTTTCTTATAATGGAAACCAAACATTATTTTTTGTTGTTTTAATTTCCTTTCTGATGTGGGTTTTATTCTTTTCACCTAGTCAATGACATCAACAAGAACCCAATGCATATGTGATGGCATATGTGCTTTTATCGTTTATAACTACATAAAAAACATGAATGTGAAGCTACAGGTAAGTCTTAGTATTATATTGCTATTCATTCAGTTTATGTAGTATGGATGAGTGTTTTTATATATTTGTGTTTTTGTTTGTGTGTGTGTGTGTGAGAGAGAGAGAGAGCGTGTGTTTCCGTGTGTTAAATAATAATAAATAAATAAATAAATAAATAAATATATAATATATATATATATATATAATATATATATATATATATATATATATATATATATATATGTATGTATGTATTGTATATGTATATATATAATATACATATATTTATAATGTATGTATGTATGTACTTTTATATATATATTAACACAACACACACAGTATTCTATATATATATATATATATATATATATATATATATATATATATATGTGTGTGTGTGTGTGTGTGTGTGTGTGTGTGTGTGTGTGTGTGTGTGTGTGTGTGTATGTATTATAAACATTATATATATATATTATATATATATATATATTATATATATATATATATATATATATATATATATATATATATATATATATATATATATATATATATATATATATATATATATATATATATATATATATATAATATATATATATATATATATATATATATATATATTATATATATATATATATATATATAAATATATATATATATAATATATATATATATATATATATATATATATATATATATATATATATATATATATATATATATATATATATATTATATATATATATATATATATATATATATATATATATATATATATATATATATATATATACACATGTGTGTGTGTATGTGCACTTCATGAAGACGTCATTTATCGCCTGAATGGCCAAACCCTGCAAAAGTATTTGTTAATGTTCACTTGCACAGTAGATACATTTACGATAATGTATAAACACCTAGAATATAACAAGAAAAAAAAAATGTCTGTACTTACAAACTGAACTTTTATCCGGAAACTGATATCAGATCCTACGGTCTATTAAGAACCCCGCCCCAGTTTTCCTGAAGCCGGACTAGTGTTCTGGGTTCTTCTGAAGCGTCACTTGTTTATCCGGAGTCCTCCAGAAGGCCGATTTTTGTCGTGTTTCTCCTGAAGCAGACTTGTGTCGTGAGCTCTGAAGCCGGGCGTCTTGAGATCTCCTGAAGCCGACCCGTGGCTTGAGTTCTCCTGAAGCCGGGTATGTAAGGTTTGATAGCAGAGCGCAGACAGAGTCGCGGCGTGATCCAGCACCGTCCCTTTCCCTAGAAATATTTCATTGGTTAAATCGACTTTCGTGAAAACTACACAGATGCAATGGAGGGTAAAGCAATGAATGAAATGCCTCCGTTCTTTTTAGGCCGAGTTTTACTCATACTTTTTATTTACGTCACGTCTTTTCTTTTCCTCTCTCTTTCTCTTCTCTCTGTCTCGCTTTTTTGGGCGAGATGAACCCTGCTTTTTCTCTGTTTGATTGTCATACCATTTCCAGAGACGGAGAAAAGTCCATTGTGATAGGATTAGCTGATACAGTCAATCAACGCATAGTGATTGGATAAAAGCGGTGACAATGCAGCCGAGATGTCTGACCGCCAGTACTTGTCCTCCGGTGCGGCGGCCTTTGGTGGCTCTGAAAAGAAAGGCACAAGAATATAAACACGTACACTCTATTGACACTGCGGCAACAAAACGTTTCCAAAGTATGTTAATGTATTTGAAATCATAATGCACACAATTATATGTAGGACTTTTAAGTATTTAAATGCCGTGATTGAACACAATATCGACCCTCGCGATAATTTCTTGAGTTAGGGCATTGACTTGCAAACTTATGCAATGTATGCGATAGTTAGTCTCTATTAAGTATTTATATTTAGAACAGGCGGGTGATGACATTAATTTCGGTCTGTGAAAGGTACAAGAATCAAGTAACATATAACTCTTTTATGTTTTTTAAAGAATTGGAAGACTGTTATCGCTAAAAAAATGACCTAAAGTTAGACGTTTTTAATAATCCCGAAATAGAAAATGGGACCTTATCAAATATGGCGATAATAATTGTATTATTTGTGAATTTATAACCTCTCTGACAGGGATTCGAACCCCCACCGCCATTGCAGAGAATTCACAAGGTCTTGTGAATTCTTTGCAATGGCTGTGGGGGTTCGAATCCCTGTCAGAGAGGTTATAAATTCACGATATCAAAATGCGGCCAGTGCATTATTCCATCTTTCAATTGTATTATTTGTAAAATTATAGATGATCATAAAATGAATGTTGTTCCCTATCACATTAGAAATTCTTATAGTTGTGGATACAAGGTTAATTACTAACCACATCATATATTTCCACATGATATACCAGAATTCTGTTTTTAACAAGGAACTATGAATCTGGAAATAGATCATACAATACATAAAATACATCGAGATAAAAGTAAATAGCACACAATCACAGACCTTTTATACAGCGACAAAAAGGGGAAAGGGCACTGCAAGGAACGGGCTCTGCAAATGAGGAGGTAAACCTTTTATGCGGTGAAAAAGGCGATGAAGATATGAGATGGAAGAAACTGATAATGCGATTGATAGGAGCCAAACAATCATTTAGTAAGAAAAGGGAAAATATTTAAGACAGAAGAATGAATAGGTTTGCTATGGAACTTATCAATCATGCTGAGAAAACAGACGAAGTATGTGTTAGAAGGAACATATAATGCAGTTAAGAGAGAAAAAAATATAAATTCAATGAAAAAATGCACTAGACTAAAGAACAAAGAACTAAACTTTTATTCCGTGAATGTAGAAATATATATATATATATATATATATAATATATATATATATATATATATATATATATATATATATATATATATATATGTTATCCGGAAGGAACGCCAAATGCAGCCAACAAGGAGTAAATGTTCTTGTGCCGATGCCAAGTACTTTTGGAGGAAACTATGCTGAACGACAACAGCCAATAATGACAGCTGATAATCACAGCCAATAATCATGACCAATTTCCTTGATAGTTGGCAAGATGTAGCGAGACTTACCTTGCCTATAATGGCACTTCGCGTCAACTTTTGTTGGGGAATTATCACTAACAACTGGTTCAGGTCAGTTAAGTACAGTAATTAAAGGTGGAGTAATCGTTGAGTTATTAACGCAGTTATATATCATGATGGCGTTGGGCGTGACAGAAGACTGCAGGGCGTAAGGTTATCGCCAACATCGCTCCCCCTTCCTTTCGTTAATTCATTCGCTCTCCCCTCTCCCTCTTCCTTCTTTCTCTTTGTCTTCCAGGTGCCCCTTCCTCCACCCCGCTCTTCTTTTCTCGCACTCCCTCTCTCTCGTCTTGTTAATTCGGACTGTCTCCTTCTCTTGGTTTGTGTCTCTCTCTCTCTCCTCTCTTCTCTCTCTCTCTCTCTCTCTCTCTCTCTCTCTCTCTCTCTTCTCTCTCTTCTCTCTCTCTCTCTCTCTTCTCTCTCTCTCTCGCGTTAGGTTATTCTTTTAACGCATCTTGACCTTCTAGAGATTATATAAGTAATATTTTGATCAAAGTTTGACCTGTTTAATTTCTCATTCAATTAATTATCTCCCGCTTCTCTCTCTCTCTCTCTCTCTCTCTCTCTCTCTCTCTCTCTTCTCTCTATCCTTCTCTCTCTCTCCTCTCTCTTCTCTCTCTCTCTCTCTCTCTTCAGTTCCTTTCTTCATTTCTATTTCCTCTTTACCGTTTTTCCTTTCCTTCTTTTCTCCTTTCCATCTTTTCTCCGTCCTTCCTTTCTTCCCTTCATCTCTCTCTCCTCTCTTCTTTTCGACCTTCATTCCGTTTTTTCCTCCATCTTCCTTCCTTTCTCTCTCTCTTCTCTTCCTTTTCACGCCCCCTTCCTTCCACTTCTCCTCTTTCCTCCTCCCTCTACACTATCCTCCGCTCTTCTCATTTCCCTCCTCCTCTCTATCCCACTTTCTTCTACCTTTCCTCCCTTCTCTTAACTTCCCCTTCCCACTCTTTCAATCCTACCCACTTCCTTCCCTTCCTCTCCTCTCCTTCATCCTTCCTCCTCCCCTCTCACCTTCTCCCCTCTCTTCATAGCTTCCTCTTCCCTCCCCTACCTTCCCGCTCTCTCTTCTCCTTCCTTCCTCCCCTCCCTCTCCTCTCTCTCCTTCCTTTCCTTCCTCTCTCCCTCTTCTTCCCCTTCCCCTTCTCCTCCTCCTACTTCCTCTCACTTCCTTCTCCTCCTCCCTCTCTCTCGCCTTCCTCCTCCTACTTCCCCTCTCTCTCTCTCTCCTTATTCCCTTCTCTCCCATCCCCCCTCTTCCTCCTCTCTTCCTCGCCCTCTCCTTCCCCTTCTTCCTCCTCTCTCTTTCCTCCTTCTCCTCCTCCTTCCCTCCCTCGACGCAGGTGTTGGCCCTCACGCCCCGGGAGCGACGCCACCCGACCGGGTCCGCTCCCAAAAGTCCGTCCCCTTCGCGGCCTTTTCCTCCGCCTCGGCCAATGTTGCTTTCAGTGCAGATTGTTGCATTAACCAGATTGTTGTTGCGTCAAACGTAGCCCGGGCTTAGCGTCGTGCTGATGAATGATTAATGAGCGATTCAAAGAGACATCGACGGAGGCGGATTTGAATACCATATGATCTGCCAGGGATATTCCAAGGGTCGCTGCACGCCCGCCTCTTTTGGCTCGGCCGGATCCAAGGGGCGCTCGGGGAGGCATTTTGTGCCGTGTCATATTCTCTCTCTCGACACAAACACACATGTACGTGAGTTGATGAATAGATAGATATAGATATACATTGTGTGTGTAGTATATTTGCGTATAATATATATATATATATATATATATATATATATTTATATATATTTATATATAATATATATTACCACACATATTATATGCATTCACTGCACGCACAAAATACACACTCACAAAGAATAATGGGTAGTAACACAGAGCGTAAACAGATTCCTACTAGTGTTACTCTACAGAAAATTGTCCCGCTTGCTCAACTAAAAAGATGATAATTCGTGCTGAATATTTCAACCCATAAAAGTGTTTGTCTGTTTTCCTAATTCATTGGCGTCCATACCCCCCCTCCCCCTCCCCTGTGTTCTACCCCCCCCCTTCCTTTCATACTTCTCTACTCCGACCCCCCCCCCTTTTTCTCTCCTTATATGGTACTATTATCAACAAAGGATCTTTGAATCCTCATTATCTATATGGAGATTAACGAATACTTTCAATATATCCACAAATCAACGCAATATATTGATATACTTTGGTGGATAAAACTGCATTCCGTTTGATATCAATCAGAGAGTTTATGTGGATCTCAATATTTTCGGTCAGTTGTGAAGATTAAGGTTATTTGGCTGAAAGCGATTTTTAAAAGCCTGTGCATTAGAAATGTATATTGGAACCTTGCTTACTCCCTTGTTCGCTCACTCTTTCCCTCACTTGATCTTTTTCTTTTTGTCTATTGTCCTCTCTTTATCTTTTTCTTTTTGTCTATTGTCCTCTCTTTATTTTTTTTGTTTTTGTCTGTTGTTCTTTCTCTGCTTCTATTCTCCTTTTCTTTCTTTTAGCCTTTTTATATTAAAATTTGATGTAAACCAGTATACTGTGCAATGCTATCGCTACAGACAATAAGTTGAATTTAATTTCCGTAAACACATGTACAGTATACATACATACATACATACATACATACATATATATATATATATATATATATATATATACTATATATATATAATATATATATATATATATATATATATATATTATATATATAAGCATATATGTAGGCCTATTGCATCATTGCCGCTTCTTTCA
>NW_020868686.1:43853-48853 GCF_003789085.1 Penaeus vannamei
CTTTTTTCTTCTTCCTTTTTATCTGCTCTCCCTCTCTTCTCTGACTCTCCATATCTCTGCTGACTTTCTTTATTTCCCCGGACCTCTCTTTCTCTCTCTTGCCTTTGTTCTCCTCTGCTTAGCTCCATTTCTTCGTCGCACTTTTCTGTTCGCAACTCTCTCGACATATTCTTTTCTGCCTGGCATTTTTTTCCTTTTTTTTTTTTCTTTTCTCTTTCTCTTTTCTTTTCTCTCCTTTCCGTCGTCACTATCCAAGTTATTTTCTTTCATTCTCTTCTCCTCTTTCTCTCTCCCTCTCTTTCTTTCTCATTCTCTCTCCTCTCTTTCTCTCCTCTCTCTCCTTTCTCTCTCTCTCTCTCTCTCTCTCTCTCTCTTCTCTCTCTCTCTCTCTCTCTTCTGTCTCTCTCTCTCTCTCTCTCTCTCTCTCTCTCTCTCTCTCTCTCTCTCTCTCTCTCTCTTCTCTCTCTCTCTCTCTCTCTCTCTCTCTCTCTCTCTCTCTCTCTCTCTCTCTCTCTTCCTCTTTCTCTTTCTCACTTTCTCCTCTCCTCTCCTCTCCTTTCCTCTGCGAGTATGTATATGCGTCTTAGGGTGTGTGGGTCGGTGTAGTTCTGTTTATATCGTTCTCTTTCTCTCGTACTTTCTCCCTATTCTTTCTCTTTAGGGGGATAATCTAAGTGATATTTAGTGATGAAACACTCTTTCCTTCTTGTTGATACTTTACAGCAGACTTTCTCTCGGCTTTTAATCATCTATTCTCTCAGAAGCTTCTTCGTTATTATCTCACTTGTTCTTTTGTCGCTGTAATAAAGGGACATAAAGGCCATTCTTTTATGCATATCTCGACCTCCACGCCCCGTAATAAGGTCATGCTTTAATCAAAGTTTTCGAGTTCGTGTTAGAAAATCCCGAGGAGAGTTTTATTTGCGTATTATTATTACTCTCCCCTTTTTATTAGCTATGGGAGGAAGGGGAGGAGGTTCTACCTTAGTATGTGTCTTTTTTCTTCTTTTTATTTCTCTCTTTTTTCCTTTTTTTTGGAGCGTTAGGGGTAAGCTCCTCTTAACAACCGGCGGGCCGTTGTGTTTAATGATAAGTCTTAGCATCTTTACTCCCTGTAGCATCTACAACCGCCCAGCCTCGGTTGGAGGAACATTTTCCAGCCGCTGTTTTACGCTCCCCCCCCCCCCCCCGTTCTCCGCCCGCCGTGGCACTTACACAAAGCTGGTTTGTGTGTTGCCTGGTCTTAACGCTGGTCTTGACGGTCATTGAAGAGACAAGGAGATATACAATGGCAGCCTCCCTCTTGCCTTATTTGGAGAGCTGACAGATAATTGTAACGGACACTCCCCTGGTTCCCGCAGATGCTGGGTGTGTGTTCTTTGAGGGGTAATACGTCGTCTTATTTGTGTTGGGGGATGTTGGAGGTGGACCTGGGCGGTTTGAGGTGATTGGACTTAGGTACTTATTTATCTAATTTATTTATTTGGTTATTCATCCATTCGTTTATTGATTTATCTATCTGTTTTATTCCTTCTTTCTGATTCTTTCGGTGACGGCTTGCATGATGTTGAGATTGTGAGTTTTGGTCTTTGGTTATCTCCCTTTCGTTGTCGTTGTTATCTGCGTATTTGCTTGTTGTTTTAAGCTGAGGCCTTCCGGGTTCTTATCTGATCATTTATGTATCTTTCTATTCAAATTAGCCGTTAGTCGGTAGCATTTCTCGCATGATTTTCGTAGACACCGAAGTGCCGCTCCAAAGAAAATTATGAAGTTAACACCCCTTTGCTGTTGCATGACTGTTAAATGTACTTTCTCTAAATCCTTAACCTTGTTATTCTCACCTTAGAAAGTTGCCGCAGCTCTGTGGCACCTGGTTGGAAATGGCACTGACCTCTGACATGGCATGGTGGTTTGTCTTCAACCCTCTCGCTGTCTTAGGGCACTGTACTAACTGTTCAAACCTTTTCTTTCGTTTTCTTATTTGGTATATAATATATATATATTATACTATGAATAAATCCTCTCTATATGTTATATCTTTTACATAATGAATTCTCGTTATACGTACAATATCATATATATATGTATGTATATATATATATAGTATTATGTTCTTAATTTTTTTAATTTTCATTTATTATTATGATGCAATTTAGGGGTTGGTGATAGTGAGCTAAATGCAGCATGTCTGAGTAGCATCGTTTTCTTTTTTACAATCATCCTCAAACCGTGAATTAACAATTGATTATTAATTGTCTATCTGCTACCTTGCCATCAATTATTTACATCCTGGCAAATGCTACCTCTTTTCCATAAGAAGTAAAAGAAAAAGAAAAAAGAAACAAAAAGAAAAAGAATGAGAATATGATGCTGATGATGAAAAGGAAGAGGGAAAGGAGGAGAAGAAGAAGAAAAACTCCTCCTTGTTCAGAGGATCTTGAACATACTCTCCCTGCAACACAACCCTCGGCGTTCCCACAACCCTTATAACTTTTATGATGCTGCCTCTCACTTCGGTTGCCAGTGTCCATAAAGTCCCCGAAAAGTACGCGAAATGATTGCATACATGTAAGCTCTGTTACTGGGTAAGTGTATGCGTGCGTTCGTTCGTGTGTGTGTGTGTGTGTGTGTGTGTGTGTGTGTGTGTGTGTGTGTGTGTGTGTGTGTGTGTGTGTGTGTGTGTGTGTGTGTGTGTGTGTGAGAGAGAGAGAGAGAGAGAGAGAGTGTGGGTGTGTGAGTGTGTGTGTGTGTGTGTGTGTGTGTGTGTGTGTGTGTGTGTGTGTGTGTGTGTGTGTGTGTGTGTGTGTGTGTGTGTGAGAGAAGAGAGAGAGAGAAAGGAGAGTGTGTGTGTGTGTGTGTGTATGTTGTGTGTGTGTGTGTGTGTGTTGTGTGTGTGTGTGTGTGTGTGTGTGTGCGTTGCATAATACTCACATTCCGTCCATCATGTACCTGCCATAGGAATCGGTTCTCCACGCTGTACACGCCATCACCCGGTATTGCTTTGATTATAGCATCGTTGCCTTTGAGGTATTGCTTGCAAGAACGCTGCTGCGGTTGCAAATGAACACGTTGCTATCGGTTATGGCTGTTTTTCTTCCTTCGTTTTTCCTTTCTTGTGGCTTGCACGGTGTTCGCGAATTCGGCAAATCTCTCGCTTTTAATAGTTATCGGGTGAATTCAATTTCTCAGGCAATAATATTGATGATAATACTAATAATAATGATTATACCAATAATGATAACGATAACAGATATAATGAGAATGATAATGATCATAAGAATATTAATGATAATAATTATGATAGTGATAATACTAATGATGATAGTGATAATACTGATAATGATAATGATTATTACTAATAGCATTATTATCATTCTCATAGTGATAATAAGAATAAGAATGATAATAAGGATCATAATGAGAATAATGACAATAACCATAATAATGACGGTAATAGTAATAGTAATAATGATGATGATGATCGTAAGAACGGTATTTTTTTCAGTAATGATAATGATAACAACGTAATGATAATAGTAATAATGATAATAATAACATCAACTATGTTAACAATAATGGTAATATTAGTAATAAAAATAATAACAAAAACAAAAATGGGAATAATAATGATGGCAATACTAATACTATTAAAAACGACAATAATAACAATGAGAACTAATAACACCACTAACGATACCAGAGAACAATCGTTAGAAAATACTTACCAAAAACCTACGTCCCAAAATGCGAAAGCAGAGGAGGACCCGACTATGCACTGGCCCCAAGCACAAAGGAGTCAAGTTGTCAAGTACCATTGCTGTTGTCACTCTTGATTAGGCGACTTGACAACCGTTGTTTGGTCACGTGATGGGGCATGACTCACCCGCCGTGACGATCACCCATTGTAACTGTTATTGATGGGAATAAATGCCCTTAGTGTTGACGTGATTGATGGGGTGTCTCTCGTATGGGTGAGCGGAGCGGTTTTAGCAGGAGAATTATTATCGCTGGTAAAATAAAATTGATAAGGGGTGTTTAGATGTGAGTTTGATAGGGGGTGATGGTGGGGGGAATAGCGATAGATAGCGAGTAAAAAAAAGGGGGTTGATGATATTATGTGGAATGAATGAAAGGAAATAAATAAATGGTTCGTTTTTTGATTTTTTTTTTTTTTTTACCTGAGATTCTTTCTTTGAAACCGATATGGAATGACATTAATATTTTGAAGATTTAGATGTTTTTTTTTTTTCTCTCTCTCTCGACAGTGATATGATATGAACCTTACATCAAATACAAACAAAAAATACGCTTCCCATTCTAAATACCTTACCAAGTACAGGTAATACGCGCATACCACCTCCTAAAATGTAGCGAAATAGGTTTTTAATCATACAGAAGTCACTTAAACAGATAGAGCTTTTATTTATGTAAATATGAATGATATGAATTTGTGTTCATAAAATCTGATTACAACATAAATATATTCAGGCAAGGAAACAGTTTTTATGCTTATTATAATTGTCTAATCCCAGATGATGGTACTGCAACACGATTAAAACATCTGTTACACTAATATGATAATTATATTAAGAGTTCAAAATAATGGACGGCATTTTATTCAATGGTCTGTTTCTCTTTGTTGTATATGTGTTTATTTACTTACCGGTTTAGTTGTTTATCTATTTGTTTATTTGTTATTTCTTTTTGAATATATGTTTTTTGTTTCGTATGTCTCTCTCTCTCTCTCTCTCTCTCTCTCTCTCTCTCTCTCTCTCTCTCTCTCTCTCTCTCTCTCTCTCTCTCTCTCTCTCTCTCTCTCTCTCTCTCTCTCTCTCTCTCTCTCTCTCTCTCTCTCTCTCTCTCTCTCTCTCTCTCTCTCTCTCTCCCTCCCCTCCCTTCCTCTCTCTCTCCGTCCTCCCTCTCTCTATATCTATCTATCTATCTATTTCTTTATACACGTGTTCTATCCATAATCCGGCGAATACACGCGATTGCTTCGA
>NW_020868686.1:53853-63853 GCF_003789085.1 Penaeus vannamei
GACAAACACAAAGACAGAGAGAGATTCAGAGAAATAGACAAACACAAAGACAGAGACAGAGAGAGATTCAGAGAAAGAGACAAACACAAAGACAGAAAGACAGATTCAGAGAAAGAGACAAACATAAAGACAGAAAGAGAGATTCAGAGAGAGGAAAGAGAGAGAGAGAATCAAGAGAAGGCAAGCCCTCGGGGAACTCACCGCCGTCGCATCTTTACCTTGATATTACATTCAATTAAAGTACACCTTCGTTAATCAGGCGAGTAGTAGTGTCGCGGTGCCCTTCCAGCCTCATTTTTCCCTCGTCTCAGGATAATTACAGCCCGCCATCTTTATTCTCTAACATCCGCCCTTTTTTCCATCGCGGTGACATCTGCCTCGGTCGAAAAAAGGCAGATCCTAATGGACATATTTAATGAAAGAATTAGGGGGAAAAAGGACGAAGTTCCTCTGATTGGAAATGGCAGTGATTCACTTCCTAGATTTTTCCTTCTTAGTTTTTTTTTTTCTTTCTTCTCTATTTCCTTCTTTCTCTCTCTCTTTGTTTCTTTCCTCTTTTTTCTTTTCCTTTCCTGTCATTTCTCTCTCTCTCACCTTGATTCTATAGACTCACTCGCACATTGGGTGTATCTTTAGAATTATCTGCGGTCGGGAAATAGGGTTTCAAAAAGGCGAGTGTTTGCATCAAGAGCCTCCGCTGGCTTTATTGGCAACGAAACCTCTTTACTGCGAGTCCTAGATCTTTTGTGATTGGAGGCGAGGCTTTCTTTATGAGTTGGTTTAGATGTTTTCTGATTGATTTGAAGCCTCCGACGTTATTGGCGGGGGATCCCACTTCTTTTTTTTTTCTTCTTTTTTCTTCTCAAGCTTCGTTTTTGGCATTTGCAGTCGCTCGGGTTTGTTGCGGGATCGGTCTGCGGTGGTTGGGGTTTGTGTCCGTGTTGTGTGTGTCCTGTTCTGGTTATTATTATCATTATCTTTTTTCTTCTTCTTGCTCTCTCATCCTTTCTTTCTCTGTCTGTCTGCCTGCCTGTTTATCTATCTGAGTCTGTTTCTGTCTCTCTCTCTTTCTCTGTTTCTCTCTGTCTCTCTGTCTCTCTCTTCTCTCTCTCTCTCTCTCTCTCTTCTCTCTCTCTCTCTCTCTCTCTCCTCTCTCTCTCTTCCTCTCTCTCTCTCTCTCTCTCTCTCTCTCTCTCTCTCCCTCTTCTCTCTCTCTCTCTTTCTCTCTCGTCACTTGACTCTCTCTCTCTCTCTCTTTCTCTCTCTCTCCGTCACTTGATTATTTCATTAGTCCGTGTTTTGGTTTGCTTTTTTTCCAATTCTCCACGAGTCATCTTTCGTAATCATTCAAAGAGGCTGATTATTTCTTTCAGTATACTTCCCCCTTTTGGAAACTTTGGTCATTAATACACTTCTATCCATATTTCGCTCGTATTATTTCCCGTAATTTGATTAATACTCAAGAATACTTTCATCACTTCAGTATATCCAGCACACCTGTTTGTTCAGTAGTTCTCGTAGGCTTTTGAGATCCTTAGATAGACCTAATAGACATAAAGGCGTTTTACCCTTCTCTCCAGCGCTGGTCTTGAGTGAGTGTCAATGCATTAGAGTGTCAACGAACACTCTCCTATAAGGCCGCCAGTCCCGTGGGATTGGAGAGGGGGGTGGGGGAGTGGGCAGGGGAGGGGGGCTTGCAAGCGTTTATTGCATGAGCTGTTACACTTTGCTTCATAAAGATTATAAATGAAATTCCTATAGCTTACTCGACCCTCTTCATGTTTGCCTTTGATATACTTTCCGTGTAAGTGTTCCACTAACGTGACTGAAATCGCCGGCGGAAAAAAGGCGAATTAAATAGCACAGCGATTGACTATTTGATGTTCCGATGCGGCGTCGGGGATGGAGGACGCGCTGGGCGGGGGGCCCTATGCTCCTGCGACTACTCAGATGGTCGGTATGCTAGCCATATATATATATATATATATATATATATATATATATATATATATATTTATATATATATATATATATATACATATAAATGCATAGATATAGATATACATATGCACTCATACATGTGTGTGTGTGTGTGTTTATGTATGCATGCATATATGTATGTGTGTGCATATATTTACACGCACTACTGCGCTGCAGATCCAGACATGATTATCGGAATATATCCTTCCTATGGAGGCTATGTTAAACCCATTCAGTGATTGCAAATGACATTAACCATATTTTCCTTGTAACAAAAGCCTATATGATTAAAAATGAAAACGACTGGACACAACTGACTGTTGTTAAAACTTCGTGCAGTACGGATTTTGAACACCATATCCAATATGATAGATTCTGAAAGCCATAGAATTTGAATGTCACAGTCTTAGTCTTATTTACCTATTGTTCAAGGTAAATGTTTTCTCGAAATAAATCATGAAATCAGAAGATTCTAATCCAATTTCATGAGGCAACACTTCGGAGATAAATTGTCAGGAAAGATAAATATCGAAAGTAACTCCAGCAAAAAAGCAAAACCTTTTTATGATGATTTTGATTGATCTAAATTAAATTATGTAAAAAGGGTGGTGGTACATAATTACGAGAATGAATATTACATTAGTAAATACCCGTATTTTGGCTATAGCAGATACATAGCAAGGTAATTGACAAAACAATGGTTTGTCCATCATTATACTGGGTTTGTATAGATCGTTTAATTGTTGGTTATTATTTGGTTAGATTAGCATATTTATCTAGTAGCTCTATAATGTATATTTGTATGATGTATTATAATTTATACTAATATAATAAAGATAGATCGATCTAATAAGTCATGGGATTTGTTTATATTGTTGGGTAATTCACTAAAGTTCCTTGTATTTGCTGTTGTTAGACACAAATATATTATAAGCAAGAGCAGGGATGCAACGGTTATGTATATTAGTTTATATTCATGTGTGTAAATATGTAAAGATAATTTGATACATATTGAATTTTTTAGTACTATATCATTACTGTTTACTTATATAACTAGTTAGGTAAAATACATATACTAATATTATTTATAAGGAAGTATTAGTTATTATATAATATGTCTAATTATTAATCTCATCTCTTAAGTTCTATTATTATCTTATTGTGTTATTATTTATTCCTATTCTAGCTGTATCATAAAATTTTTTGTCTATCTGTCTATCTATTTTCTATGCTTCTTTATCTGTCTATTTACTTTGATTATTCTATACACTAATTCTTATCACACTTATCAACTTGGCTATGTATCTGCATATAAGCTACACAAAAATACGGGTCAACTATCTACACTACAATAGTAATTTCATTCTCGTAATTATGTACGCAACCACAACCACCACTTTATTTACATAACTATATAATATAGAATGTCATTCAAATATCATAGCTATAAAAAGGTTTTATAGCTATTTTTTGTAGGTCATGGAGTGTTACTTTACGAATATTTATTATTATCCTGAACTAATTTATCTTACCGAAGTTAGTATAGCTCATCATGAATATTGGATATTTTATATAAGTATAATATTACTATTTGTATCATGATATTGTAGTTGTTTCATTTGTTAATATTATTTCGAGAAAACATATTTTACATTTTATTGAATCTGAATGTAGTATAGTTAATAAGTACTATATATAGACTGTAGGATAATATACATTACTATATTATATATCTGTAATATATTAATAGGATCACTTATTATATCTACATAGATAATATATATATATTTATAATATATATATTGGAATCTATATTAGGATAGTATAAAATATATCTAGCTAGGTACAATACGCACGAGTTTTACACAACAGCTCAGTTCATTGATCGACTAGTCATAATCGTAAGATTTTCCATTTTATAATATATCATTAGGCTTTTGGATTTACATTATAGTAGAAAAAATTATTGTTAAGTCATTTTTGGCAATCACTGGGATGGGTTTTTAACATAGCCTCCCATATAGTAAGGGATATTAATTCGTGAGTATCATGGTCTAGGTAATTCATATTGCGTAGGAGTAGGTATACTATATAGGTTGATATAGTATTGGCTACACATCTACATATATTGCCATAGCATTAAATAACCATCACCTATGATTGGTGCATATGGCATATCTTATTTATGATTTATATATGTATTATAATATTTATATATATATATTATTTAAATATTATTATAACAATTATTAATATTATAATTAATATATATAATATATATAATTAATATATTATAATTATATATATATTCAAATATATGAAGTCTAGTCTACCGAATTGAGTAGTACGCTGGAGCTATAGTGGCACCACCTGTCCCTAAGCTGTCGTTCCATTGTCCTGTTATGATTCTAGCTACCCTAGGAATACTCAGAATTAGCTGTCTAATTCGATGTCTTGACTATTTAACTTCGAAATCTTTTGTTCTCGCCTCGGTCGAATTTTCAGTTTTTCGTATTTAGTAGATCTTACTTAATCACTAGTGCTAATATACATGGGTATATATATATATATCTAAAAGAGTCACACATATATGATTATATAGAAGTAGGTTTATTACGAGTTAAAGATACTTATATGTGTATATATATATATATATTATTTTATATAAATTATACATGATAATATATGTTGTGGGGTGGTGGAGTATATTAATAATTTTAAGAATATTAATTATATCTATATAATTATATATATATATTATATATCAATTATTATTTATATATTTATGTATACATATTATAGATATACTAAATGTATATATATATATATTGATATAAAACAGTACATACTAAATAAACGTTGCATATAGCTCACCCTCTCACTCACTGTTTAGTCTCGACTATTACCCTAACTCATTCAATCCCACGGGGACTGGGCCGGCTTGATAGGATGTGTTTGTTGTTTGACATCGTTGTGTCGTAAAGTTGCTGTTTATGATTACTATCCTACATCAAGACAAAAGTCCGTGGGAGAGAAGGTGGTAAAGTTTTATTGATCTTTAAGGTTATTTAGACTCTCAAAGTACGAGAACTACTGGAATACGTATAAATAAACTAAGGTGTGCTTGTGAATAATCTATATGAAGTTAGATGATCATTATATGATATATTTACTTGAGTATATTATAATACAATGATATAACGATAGGTATATTTTATAATATATTGTATAGATACATTATATACTGATATGTGAGTACATGTAAAATATATTATAGATATAGTATATATATATTTATTGTATATTATTATATATAATATATATGTATAACTACATATATACAAATATAGTATTGTATATATAATATCCATATATATTAATAGGTAAGGGAAATAGTTATATATTATTGTATGTATGATTTGTAGAAATATACTGTATTGAGAAAATGCAATACATATACACATACATAACATTATATAGTACATCAATAACATACAATTATATGATATAATACTACTATCTTATATTGATAATGACTTACGTATATAAAGTATATTAATATATGACTTTATTATAGGTAGGGGAATTGGATAAAAGTACATATATATAATAATAAATATTTATATATATCTGATAATATTTACATATATATATAAAACACATAATAATATATGGTAAAACTATAATGAATATATATAAATATGTACGTAGATGTATATCGAATAGTTGATGAGGAGAGAAGGGAAGAGATAGAGAGTAAGGGTTTGGGTGCAAGGGAGTGTTTATTAGTCAGAGATTGTGTAGAGCAACTGAGTTATGAGATAAGAGTGAGAATGCAATAGCGTAGTAGTGGAGGTGAGTTACTCGCGGGACCGAGGAGGAGGAGGAAGGCCAACCAGGATGCGCGGAGAGCGGAGGAGAGGCGAGGAGGGGGAAGAAGAGACCGACAGGGCAAAACAGGACGCGAGAACAGAGTCGTAGGCGACGTACGAGCAGAGCAGCAGAGTGTATTACGAGAGACTCCGAGATGGAAGAGCAAAGCCTCGAGAGGAATGAGTGCGGAACGAGGATTTTCGCACGGCTTTCTACCCTGACACTTACGGGATTACGCGATGAACGGGAAAGCGGGAGGAACAAGGAAAGGTTGGAAGGCTCAGCGAAAGCAGCAGAGAAGGCTGCTTCTCGGCGATGAATCCTCTCCCTCGGAATTCCAAATATCTATTCACTATTTTCGGACGAGGATATGGAGGGTGAAAAGTGTGCTTAATAAGGGCGCATTATTTATCTGGGGATCTCTCTTTTCCCTTTTCTCTCGCTCTCTTTCTCTCCATAAGTGGATAGTAATAGAAGCAAATTCAGGAGGTGGTCATTTCGGCATCTGTGCTTGTGTTTGTAGCAATGCAAGGTCTCGCTGCAGAGGTAGCTATGCTTTAGCAACCGATGTATTTATATACAATTACAGCGCCGAAAGCAAAAATGTGCTTTCTTCCCTGAATATAAGATTACGCTTGGTCAACTTTGGTCAACACGGCCGTCTGCGAGAATCACTTCTTGACTTGAACCTCAAATACAGTTGCTTCCGAATACTGTTTGTTTTATCCTTTTATGAAGGCTGCTCCCCTGGTGCAGTCGTCAATTTTCCGAGCCTTAAGCAAGAAATACATTCATTCCGCTTTACACAGAAGCCAGAGACCGCATGTTGACAAAATTCAGCTGGGTACATGTGGAAAAAACGACCCTGTACAGAACTTGGGGACATAAGAATGAGCACATGTACAACTTCCTCTCTCCCTCCCACTCTGTGCAGTCTTTTTTACAGTGCGATCCCACTCTGCGATCCCCCCTTCGCCTCCTCTCTCTTTCCCCTTTCTCTCCCCTCGCCCTTCTCTCTTTCCCCCTTTTTTCCATCTCTTCTTTATCACCCGCTCATTTATATAGCTCTTCTCCGTTATCATCATCCGATTCTTCGTTCTTTCCCTTTCTCCTCTTCTTCCTTTCACTCCTTCGTCTTTCTTCCCTTCTTCCTTTTCCACACACTCATCTCTCCTTGTGCTCTCTTCCTTCTTTCTCCTCGTGTAACCCCACACATTTCCTCTCCTCTCTTTCCCCTTGCCTCCCGTCCTCCTCCTCCTCCATCTCATCTTCCTCCTCCTCCCTCCCCCTCCTCCCCTCCCTCCCTCCTCCTCTCCTCCCCTCTCCTCCTGGCCTTTCTGGCACACAGCTCAGTGTGGGCTCCGCTATGCAATATGCTGGACCTTTATACCCTTCATAATTCTGCTGAGTTTTGCCCATCCTTAACTGCAATGAATTTTTACCATAACTGCAACCAAGCTTGCTCAAATATTGCTTCAGCTGCATTCTATTACCATGGTTTAATTGCTTGGATAGAAGGATGCTCTCGAGTTTATGGGATCCATTGTAGCAACGTTATCAAAGGGGGTAGTATGGTCGGGTGGTGGTGAGGCGGTGGTGATCTGGCATCTTGGTGGTTGGTTAAGGTTTTGTGGTGGCGCTGCCGGGTCGTCTTGCCGTGTCGTTGGGTCGTCTTCGCCTGCGTTGGCCGGGTGGGCGTGATGTGGTAGTGTGGTTGTGTGGTAGCTCGCTGTACTTGATTGTTTCGGTTGCTTGTTTGTCTTTGGCGTTTCTGTAGATGTCTTTGTAGGGTTTTCGGTTGTATGTTGTATTGTTGTATTTATAGATTTTTAATCATTTGTTTCGACGTTGTTGTATGTTGTATTGTTGTAAG
The DNA here is from genome assembly GCF_003789085.1 of Penaeus vannamei. Lineage (NCBI taxonomy): Eukaryota > Metazoa > Arthropoda > Malacostraca > Decapoda > Penaeidae > Penaeus > Penaeus vannamei. The sequence continues at coordinate 61,580 of NW_020868686.1, forward strand.
GTGTTGTGATGTAGGTTTTGTGACGACTACTTGAAAATCATGAGGAAAGGTGCATGATTCCGATTGCTTCTTGTGTCGCAAATATTTGTATCCCGTTTGACAAACTAATGAAAAAAGAAGAAGAAAAACGGAAAACGCGTGTCATTCTAGTCTAGTCACTTTTATATCTCCAGCTACATAAAAAAAAGGTCTTTCCAAGTCGCTCATCAAAGCAAAATCTTTTCCATCTCCTCACAGTAAAAACCTCACGCTAGATGCTTTAATATATTGCTTTGTTGCATTGCGGTGAATAAGGACCGTCTTGTCGTGTAGCTGGATAATGATTTGCAGGCGCTGTTTTCTCGTGTCTGGCAGAAGTTCAGCGTCGGCGTTTTTGCGTCGAGAGAACTTTTTTCTTTTCCCTCTCTCTCTCTCTCCCTCTCTTTCTCTCTCTCTCCTCCTCTCGCTGTTTCTTTCCTTCTTAGAGATAGATTTACGGCTTTTGGTCTGATGAATTTAAAAGTCTGTAAGAACCAAGCACTCGCCTGGATGATTTGATTATATTATTCTACCAAAACGCTTGGTTCGTGTTTTTCTTCAAGAAGTATTCGCTTGAAGATAAGAGAATGAATATCTTTATTTAAGACTTTGTTCGCGCACTTCTCATTTCGTATCGTTCTCTTTTTTTCATTTCCGGATCGGTCCCTGTGTGCATATTATCATACATACGTAAAGCCGAAGAGTGCAGAAAAGGGGACAAAACATTAGCCGCCGCCCCCCACCCCCCACCCCCCTTCCCCTTCCGAAACTTTCGCGATAAATTTCCAATATGTGAGATCTTCGTTGTTCCTCGCGTTTCATTACACATACTCTCGATTTTTTTTCTTTTCCTTTTTTTTTTTTTTTTTTAATCAGCGGACGCCCTTCCGAGCCTCGTGCGCGACCGTCCCTACGAGGAACTTTGTTGAAGGAGAGGAAGGAGGTTGCGCGCCTCGGTCCTCGCGCGAAACGGATAATCGGGGGTTGATAACCGTGACGAAACGTGTTTGTCCGCACTTCGCCTCGGAAACACACACACACACACACACACACACACACACACACACACACACACACACACACACACACTCGACGGAGATTCCGCCTCTCCTTCGTCCGTCGCGACCCCCCCCCCCCCTTCGTTTCCTTCTTCGACATGGCCTTCATTATAGCCCGCTACGTAAACATGGTGTGCATAAACCTGTTTGGGTCAGGCCTGTAGCAAACAAGTCGTACCAGGAATAATTTCATCAGACTTCTAATAAACAAATGTCCGGCTTGGAGGGCGCTCTGGAAGGTATGCATAGGAATTTCGCACTTATGGATCCTTTGTGGAAGAGGGCTTATAGCTTAACTCGTGGCGACGGCTCCCCCTTGCAACGTTGCAGATGAAGAATGTGCAAATATTCCCCATGGTCTGTCAGCCTCCGTAATGGATTATTCGGCAAAAACTCGCAAAAATGGTCGTAGGGGTGCAACTTTGTTTACCCGAACTTGTGCGTCCGAGAAATAAGGCATGAATTGAAATGCTAGGTATTGTCCGGGACCCCATAGTATCATTGTGCCCCGTGGACTTAGCTCTGCAATATTCGGCAAACTTTTAAGAACAGGAAACTCATTCTACTCCCTAGCGCCAATTTGATTTTCGTGAAAAAATTAAGTCCTCCCCCCCAAAAAAAAAGAAAAAAAGAAATGTATACATATACACACAAAAAAAGGAAAGGAAGGGAAAAAAATTGACCCGAAAAAAGCATTCAAATTTCAAAATTGATAGGATATATATTGTACTGGGGAGCGAGCGTCCGAGCAGAGGCCGGTCTTGGGAGGTTTCCGCGCGGGCTTTTTATCAGCAGGGCGCGCCGGGCTGTAGTGGAAATTCAATCTCAGCCCCTGAGACCGGCAAAACTCTCAACTTCCAGTGGATATATAGAGTGTGGGTATAGGATGCAGCCACGCGACCCAACCGTGCACAGATTAATGTCCTGGACGAGACCAATACCTGCGGAGGAGTCTTGAGAGTGAGCTCTTGGCCAGAAGGTGTCCGGACGTCGAGGGCCGGAGGTTGGCTTGACCGCCCGCTGACCGCAACGCCCGAAGCGCCGCCTCTTTTTTGCTGCGTGTGTTTGGATCATCACGGGTTCTATGGATAAAGAGAGGCCACCCTACTCTTCCGCCCCTGTTATGCATGCTGCTTTTCTGGTGCATGTATTGTCTTTTTTCTCCATTTTTTGCCTGCTTTTCTTTGTGCATTCGGGC
>NW_020868686.1:76353-78853 GCF_003789085.1 Penaeus vannamei
TCTCTCTCCCTCTCCCTCTCCCTCTCCCTCTCTCTCTTCTCTCTCTCTCTCTCTCTCTCTCTCTCTCCCTCTCTCTCTCCCTCTCTCTCTCTCTCTCTCTCTCTCTCCCTCTCTCCCACTATGTACTGCAGTACAAACCTCTCTCTACTCTCTGCAACAAGTGTTATTAGCCCCAAACCACCAAACAAACCCTTGCCACTTCTATTACACAAAATAAAACGGAACCGCCAAGTACCTATTCTTTTACATAAAACCGATTTACCGATACTACTTGTACCGCCCATAAAACCAAACCGCAAATACCATTTTGACTTCACTCGAAAAAGAACCCCGCCCACAAAACCACCCAATACCACTCCTCTCACGCCCACGCTCAGGAACTGTTCTTGCAAATAACACGAGTAGACATCCCCTTCGCAGCATCTTCGACCCAATAAAGCCCAAAATCGTTTTTCTTGATGTCTTAACCGTCTATTGTCCCGAGCCATCGCCATGAATTGCAAGATTGCACACTTTACTCCAAGTTGCATCTTCCGAAGTTGTCCCCCGTTACGTTCTTGCAAAATTATAGTTGGGGCAAAATTAGTGGGGGGAGATAATGCTCTGGCGGGTGACGTAGTGTTGCCCGATTCACTTAGCGTTTGATTTTCGTTTATTTGGAGCGGAGACGACGGTCGGATATTGAGGTATTACGGCTTCGATTTCGCTGTTATGGGAGAGTTGTTGTTGTATTCTTTTCTTTTTTCTTTTAGGAATCGGAAAGCGTCGTATATGTGGCGTTGGGCTGGTTAGGATGAGGCTGGTGTGACAGGCCTATTGTTTGCGGGCTGCAGGAGAGCATTTATCTATCTGTCATACATATACTACACATATGCAATTGTGTAGAATTTATGTAGAATATACATATGTATATATATATTATATATATATATATATATATATATATATATATATATATATATATATATATATATATATATATATTCATGCAGACACACGCACGCAAACACATATTTAGATAGATAGATAGATATGTGTGTGTGTGTATGTATACAGATGTGTATATATGAATACATACACAAACACACGTAGATACATACGCACACATACACACATATATATGTGTGTGTGTGTGTGGGTGGGTGTGTTAGTGTGTCAGTATATATATATATATATATATATATATATATATATATATATATATATATATATATATATATATATGTACACACACACACATACACACACACACACACACACACACACACACACACACACACACACACACACACATATATATATATATATATATATATATATATATATATATAATATATATATATATATATATATATATATAAACGCATAGTGAATGCACACACATATCTATATATAGACATATATGTATGTGTGTGTGTATATATATACTTACATACTTGTGTGTGAGTGTATATATATATATATATATAAATATATTGTATTCATATATATATATACATATGTAAGTATATATGTACGTATTCATATATGTATATATATGTATATATGTATGTATATGTATATATAAATATATGTATATATGTGTACACACACACACACACACATATACATACATATATATTTGTATGTAAATGCACATGTATGTATCCATGTATCAGTGAGTCTATCCGCGCGATAACAAGCATATGCACTCACATATGTTATATGTATACAGGCAGTTAAAAGAACTGCTATAACAGAAACGCCATAAGGTCAGACTTATATTTTTCGAAGGGGAGGTTACCATAACTCACAATAAAAATAGTGAGCAAAGTTATAGAACAATAACTCAGGACCCTTCTCATTATATAACATTTACAGTAGAGTATTTACCTAGCTATCTACATCTGCTTACATGGGTATTCTGCTTTCGCTCACACGTGCAGGAAAAGATGGAATGAGAGAGTTTGTATCTCTCCCTCCACCCCACCCCCTCTCTCTTTCTCTTTATACATTATATATATATATATATATTATATATATAATATATATATATATTATAATATATGTATATATTATATATGTATATAATATATATATATATATATATATATATATATATATATTACATACAGATATATATGTATATATATAATATGTATATATGTATATGTATATATGTATATATATACATATATATTACATATATATTATATATTATATATATATGTAAATATGTATGTATATGTGTGAAGATAGATATACAGAGAGAGAGAGGGGGGGGTGTAGAACATACACATAGACGTAGACACACACGCAAATACACACACACACACACACACACACACACACACACACACATACACACACACACACACACACACACAGGGGACACTCCCAGTGCATGAGTCATGCGGCCGCCCATTTTTCGTCGTCCTCCCGCGAAGGTCCCGCGCGCACCCCCCCCCCCCCCTCCCCAGGTGCTGATGTGCGCTGGCGGTGGATGCTCTAATAAAAAAGT
>NW_020868686.1:103853-116353 GCF_003789085.1 Penaeus vannamei
TATTATTTATTATTATCATTATCATTATTATTTATTATATATATTATTATTCTAATTTATTATTATTATTATTATTATATTTATTATTATTATTATTATTATTAATTATTTATAATTATCATCATTATTATTATTATATCAATCATCATTGTTATTATCATTGCATTTTTAGTCGACGATGATCACTATTATGGTTTATTACCATTATTATTATTTATATTATTATTATTATTATTATTATTATTTTATTTATTATATTGCATATATATCATTACTATTATTATTACCGTTATCACAATTATCATTAGTTGTAGATGTAGTAGTTTCATAATGATTATCATTATCATCATCATTATCATTATCCTCTTCATTCTTGTTATCGCAATTAATACTATTTCTACCCTTGTCTTTTTATCATTTACATTATCATTATCTTTTCCGTTACCATTATTCTCATTGTAATTATCTTGTTTTTGTAATTGTTACTGCGGCTGTTATTACTATTACCATAGCGCTATTATTATTATAATTTCTATTATCATATTAGCACTATTTTTTATCATTACTGATTGCAATGATAATTATATAAACAATAATTCACTACTGTTATTTATTTATATATAATACAGTTTATATACTTATCATTATTGTAATTACTATTATAATCATAATGGTAATTTTATTTTAATTAATTTATGCTTATTATTTATCGTTGCTATTATTTCATTCACTCATTATCATATTATTATATTATTATTATTATTATTATTATTATTATATTATTTTATTTATTATATTATTATTATTATTATATTATTATTATTATTATTATTATTATTATTATTATCCTTATTATTATCATTATCATTATTATTTATTATTTATTATCATTATTATTATTACTTATTATTATTGTTGTTAATATCAAATATTATTATTTATTATTATATTATATTATTATATGTTATTTTGTTATTATTATTATTTTTTTATCATTATTATTATTACCATTAATATCATTGTTATTATTATAATTATTAATATTGTTATTATTAATGCTATGGTTGTTATTATTGTTATCATCACTACTATCATTATTTTTTTTATTATTATATCATTGCTGTTATCATTATTATTGTTATTTTTATTTCCATTATAATCATTAACATTATCATTGTTATTTTTTTATCATTTTCATTATCATCGTTATCATTATCAATATTTTCTCATTATATTATCATATGATTATCTTTGCTGTCTTGTTATAGCCATAAACTTTATTATCATCATCATTTTTAGCAGCAGCAGTAGTAGTAGTAGTATCGTGATTGTTATTATCGTCATTATTTATATTAAAATTATTATCATTATTGGTATTAGCATTATCATTGTCATTATCATTACTATTCATACTGTTATACTTTTAGCGTTATTATCATTATTTGTTATTAATTTTTTCTATTTCATCATTATCTCCATTATGATTATCATCATTATTTATTATTATCAATTATTTCATCATCATTATTACTATTTCATCAGTATCACTGTCATCATTATTACCACCATTATCATTATTATTACCTATATCTATTATTATTATTATTATCATTATTACATTACTATCATTATCATCACTATTATTATTGTTATTATTATTATTATTATTATTATTATTATTATTATTATTATTATTATTATTATTATTATTATTATTATTATAATTACTACTATTACTACTATTACTACTACTACTACTATCACACTATCATAATTATTATTATTATTATTATCATTATTATTATTATCATTAGTAGTAGTAGTAGTAGTAGTATTAGTATTAGTAGTATTATCATCATCATATTATTCATCATCAATTACTATTATTTTTAATTATATTTTGCATCGTTATCAATATTGTTGTCATCATTATTATTATTGTTAGTATCATCATTATATTCTATATTATCATATTATTATTATCAACATTAGTATATCCGTTTTGTTATTATTTATATTATCATTATTATTATTTATCATTATCGTTATTATCCTTATCATCATTATAACTACTAGTAATATAATTATCATTATTACTATTATCATTATTGTTATTACTATTAATACTACTAACATTATTATTTTTAATATTGTCATTATAATTATCATCATTTTTATTATCATTATCATTGATTATCGTCATGGTTATAATTATTACATGCCTATTGTTATTGGTTATTGATTATTTTTCATTACTATTATTGTAAATTATTTCAGTTATCACCTTTTTCATTGATATCAATACCATCACCATTATTATATATTTCTTATCGATATTACCATCATTATTATTACCATTATCATTACCAGTATGATTATCATTATAAGTATCATTATTAGTATCATAATTATCATTGCTGTTATCATGTTATCATGCTACTGTTATTGATATCGCTAATACTAATTATCATTATCATGCCATTATTATCATTATCATATTTTTTAATTCCATCATGATTATCCTTATTTTCAGTAGTAGTTGTAGTAGCAATGTTTGTTGTTGTTATTGTTTTTCTTATTATTATGATGATAATTACTATCATTACCATCGTTAATTTTCTCTTTTCACCATTATCACTGTTATCAGTTCAGTACCATCATTATTTCTATCATCTGTATTATCATCGCCGTTGTTATTTTTGTTGTTATTTATTGTTGTTTTAGTTTTACTGTTGTTGCTGTCTTTGTTGTTGTCGTTGTTGCTGTATGGCATTAATATCATTATTATCATTATTAATTGTAGGTGCCTTGATCGGAGTAGTACCGCTATCAATATGTCATTGTTATCATTACCATTTTATTAACCTTATTGTTATTATTGTGTTATCTTATCCCATTCTCATTATTTATCATATAATATTATCATTATTCATTATTAATATCATTATTATCATGTTTATTATTATTCATCGTAATATCTTATACTGTTATTATTATTATTATATTATTATTTATTAATTATTATTATTATTATTATTATTATTCATTATTATTATTATTATTATTATTATTATTATTATTATTATATATTATTATCATTATTATCATTATCATTATATTATTGATATTCATTATCATTATTTACATCATTGTCAATCATCATTATTATCACCATCCCCATTATGAATATAATAATTATTTTCATTCATTATCACTACTTTTATTATTATTACCTTTATCGTTACCATTATCACCACTTATTAGTTAACTTCCTCAACTTATTGAGAGTTGTTTTCCCTATTATCAACATCATTATCATCATCATTATCATTACCATCACAATTACCATTATTATTCCTCTCAGTTCCATTATTGGCTCAACCCAATTTAAGACTTTGCCGAGCCAGTTCTGCACCCATTCCTGCGTGCCAGTGCCAGGTTCAGGCAGGTTCAAGTCGATGCTCTTAAATTCTCGAACGTCAATTGATAGTCAAGGAGTGCAGCTGCAACCATCTGAGGTCTTGCGCTTGGCTATAACAAAGAGCCACCTCCTGCAGCTTTTTGTCTCCTCTTGTAATTTTAATGCACAGTCCTCGGATAGATTGAAGAAAAGGAGGATTGTGATGATGGTAATAAATACGAGGAAGGTGTTGAGAATTTCATTTTTCAAATATCGATTTTTTTTTCCTCTCTCTCTCTCTCTCCAAACGTTTCTTATCAATAGGAGAACGATGCGAAGCAACACTGAAAAAAAATAAAAAGGAATGGAAGGGAAAAAGGGAGACGTAAGTAGAAGAGAGAAAATACACGAAGATAAAACAATGTAAAGGCCTTTGCAAGCGTTTTTATCCAACACATAAAATATACCAGAGGATGCATTACATGTTACCGTGGCCTGGGATATACACAGCAGCGCATGTGGGTCCATTCTGATATATCGCTGAGAGCATTTTAATCATTTTATTTTAAGACCTCGTTCTTTCTTTTTCTCTTGTAATAAGTCTTCTAAAAAGAGTGATTGGAGGTAAGTGTAAGGGGTAAAATGCGATGGGTTTTTATTAAGGTTTGTAGGCTATTTCGTAATAGTCTTGTGTTCTGGGTGGCAATAAAGGGTATTTTGATGCGCAAATAGACGGAATAATCGCCTTAGTGGAATAAGAGAGTTTGAGAGAGAGAGAGAGAGAGAGAGACAGAGACAAAGAGAGACAGAGACAGAGACAGAGCAGAGGCACAGAGGCAGAGGAGAGAGAGAGAGAGAAGAGAGAGAGAGAAGAGAGAGAGAGAGAGAGAGAGAGAGAGAGAGAGAGAGAGAGAGAGAGAGAGAGAGAGAGAGAGAGAGAGAGAGAGAGAGAGAGAGACAGAGAGACAGAGACAGAGACGAGCAGAGACAGAGACAGAGACAGAGACAGAGAGAGAGGAGGGTGGGAAGAAGACATACACACACACACTCATAGAGAGACAGAGAGAGAGAGAGAGAGAGAGAGAAAGGGAGAGGGCATATATTGTCTACGACGACCCAGTATGTGACATTTTACCATTCCCGTATATTTTGTTAGCTGACCTTCTCTGGCAACATAAGAATAGCCAGAAAAAGATCAAGAATGTTAAAACCTGACAGATCATTATAGACTTACAGTTACTTATACCTCAGCGCAAAAAGCATTTTGTGTAGTATCAAATCAAAAGTCATGAATATTATTGCGTAATGGAAAACTGCTCGTTCTTTCGCTACCTCAGAGCACACAAACCATGTCCTTCGGGAGAAAGAATACAAGAATTATAATAGTCTTGTGACGTGTTTCAGTTCACCCTAAACGAAAAATTGACCCCCTGTTTACCAAATATGCCAAAAACTGCACCAGACCTTTGTACAAACGGCTGCTGTGTGTCCTGTAAAACATCATGAACAGTTCTGACATGACTCAAAACAACGCCACGCATACCATGAGCTGAACGCCGAAGTAATTCCACGCCCTCTCCGATCTCTCTCTCTCTCTCTCTCTCTCTCTCTCTCTCTCTCTCTCTCTCTCTCTCTCTCTCTCTCTCTCTCTCTCTCTCTCTCTCTCTCTCTCTCTCTCTCTCTCTCTCTCTCTCTCTCTCTCTCTCTCTCTGTCTCTCTCTCTCTTGTCTCTCTGTCTCTCTCTCTCTCTCTCTCTCTCTCTCTCTCTCTCTCTCGGTCTCTCTCTCTCTCTCTCTCTCTCTCTCTTCTCTCTCTCTCTCTCTCTCTCTCTCTCTCTCTCTCTCTCTCTCTCTCTTTCTGTCTGTTTCTGTCTCTGTGTATGTCTGTCTGGTTGTCTCTTCTCTGTCCTCTCTCTCTCTCTCTCTCTCTCTCTCCTCTCTCTCTCTCTCTCTCTCTCTCTCTCTCTCTCTCTCTCTCTCTCTCTCTCTCTCTCTCTCTCTCTCTCTCTCTCTCTCTCTCTCCCACCCTCTATCTACCTATCTGTCTTTCTCGCTCTCTCTCTTTCTCTTTCTCACTGTCACCCTCCTTACCTGTTTACGTTTTTGTTCTTATTTCCTTTTCCATTTCCTTCACTTTCGTCTTCGCTAATCACATCTATTATCTGTCTGGATCTCGTCTTCCCTTATGCAACTCATCACTCCAGAAGGATTTTCCATGTGTCCTTCTCGGCTTCTAGGTGTCTTTTGACTTTGCTTGAGCCTCTGCTATAGGCATTTTTTCCCCTTCCATTTTTAACCATTTCCCCCTCTCTTTCCTTCCCTGCACAGGTATTCATCCTTCTGCTGTATATCCTTTTGTATGTTATACCTTTCTCTCTTTCCTCTTCTCGTCTCCTTGTTTCTTCTGATCTCTCCTCCTCCTCCTCCTCCCATTCTCCATCTCCCCTTCACCAGTCCCTCCCTAAAGATAGAGCGGCACCCAACTATGATATCCTTCCCCTCGCAGTCCTTTCCCCTCTCCACGGTTGCACACAATCCCCACACGCCGCTCCCCTTCCCTCCCCTCTTCCCCCCCTCCCATATCCTCCTTTCTGAACCCTCGCTCTCCTCTCCCTCTTTCCCCCCCCCCCCCCCTCTCTCTCTCGCCAGCCACCAGTCACCCATCTCCGTAACTCTTCTTTTCGTCTCCCCTCTTCTCCTTCCCTTCTCCCTCCTCCTTAATTCTGTCCCTCCCTCTCCCCGTGCGTCCGACCCCTTCTGACCACTCTCCGCGTCCCCTCTTCTCCCCTTCTCATTACTCTCTCCCCTTCTCTCTCCTTCTCACCGCATCCTTTCTTGACACCGTCTTCTATATCCTTCTCCCTTACTTCAAGATCTCGTTCTCTTTTTTTTCTTACTTCTTCTTTGTTTTCGTTTCTTTTTCCTTTCCTTCTGTCTTTCTTTCTTTCTTTCTCTCTCCTCCTTCGTCATCATATCATCCACCCTCTTTCTCCCATACTTAGCCTGACGCATTGCTCTTCTTCTCGGCTTCGTTTTCCGCCATAGAAAGGGAGGAAGCATAAAGGTATCTCCTGACGCACACAAAGAAATATTTCTTCTCGACTTCCCTTGGGATAATGAATACGCCATTGTGAAACGACGTTTCTCTCCATGTTTCTAAAGTCGCAAATCATATTTCATAGAGGAAGTATTTGCATATTTTAAAACATTATTACACACGCACACGACAGACACACAGACACACGCACACACCTACACACACGCACACATACACACGCACATGCACAAACACACACAAAAAAAAACACACACACACACACATTTAGGCAATTAAATGCATGTTTGTATATTGTATGCATGTGCTATAAGAAAATATGTATTAACCAGAATAAAGAACAGATCATACGTCAAGATTGCATATTTGCGTGTCAACAAGATTATTCAACTGCATGCACCTTATTTGTAAGTTAAATTGGGCACATGCAAGCAGCGCACCGGCGAAATAGTACTACTACCACTGACGTTTGTATATAACACAGTACTCAGGCAGAGACAGCGAAACCACATGAAACAGTTAATCTGACATTATATCTTCATGAATCTTAATACATGGCGACGAAGATTTGTAAAAGCTAATATAAATCAAGGAATAATGTTTACATATATATTCGGTTTCAAGGAATGTATCCAATATATGACAAAGAAAATAACTGTAACAGAAGCCAGTATGAAACAACGCTACAGACAAATCAGTCGATGTGAAAATGTGACTTTTAACAGTCGTCAAAGTCGGCGCTTTCTCTTAGGGAATAAATCTTACTCCGCTGGAAGGAAAACCATTGGAAAAGAACACCCATAAATCTGTAGTTTTATGTATTAGATAATCCTCTTCTTTAGGGAGTGACTTCTTGCCGTCTTTTCCAACTGAAATTCAGACGATATTTCCACTGTGAGTTATTGCGGTAGACAAATAATCTTTTTCCTTACTTTGGTCTATATTCTTAGTGTTATCGGAAAGTGGTGGAGTATCTTCAGTCATCAAAAGATTACAGTGACATTGCGGTATATCTTTGTTATATAGAGGAGAGTGATTACTGATGAATAAGCAGTTTGATTATATAAATAAGGCATTGCTTCTACGTAAATTGTGCCTGTTTGCATCGTCTCTTCTATTTTGAGCGAAATAAAAGAAGTGGATTATAATTTCCATTAGTAGTCATTTTAATACCTTGTTTGAAATCCAGAGTGATGGCCTAGACCTTATGGTGTTAATAAACTATAAAGAATAGAATTTAATTATAACATGTAAGAAAGAGGCATTAATTCCGATACCACATAAGCCACTGTATCAGCTATGTGAATACGGTTGAATATATTCATATTGCATTTTCTAAATACTTCCTGTTCATATATCAAGCGGACTTGACAGCAAACTCGTTACTATTAGTATGCCGATTAGATATAAATATAATGCCAGATTTGTTATATTCCCTTGGTTATATGAGTACTTGAAGAGGTGAAGGTATGCATAAACTCAAAGTTCCTTTATCCTGATGATATTCACTCTGGGTGTCTATCAATTCAGTTTGGAAATGAAGAAAAGAAATAAAGGCAATTTTTTTCTTTCTTTCAGTCTGATTCACTGTGCGCCAAGTATGCCTTTATTGAGAATTCCCCGTGTTTCCATCGTTAGTATTATTAACAAAGAAAAAAAACAAAAAAACAAAAACAACCCTTGCTACTGGAACGACAAACATAGTGACACTAACGACCCGAGCCGGATTTTCTTCCTCTTTTACTGCTCCGGAAGACGTAAACTTGATTAATCCTTTGAATTGGAGATTTACGGCAAGATTTTCGGCAGTATGAAAACGCTGAAGTTGGACGGGTCGGAGCCAATGCCAGATGGAAGCGAGGGATGCAGGAGAAGGCAGAAAGAAAGTGGGTTCGGGGACGACTCGGAGCTGCGTCCGGATAGAAAATCGTGCAGATGAACCCGCTCCTTCATTACGGGAGTTGAGGGATTTTTTTTAGGCATCTGTAAGATTTTTTTTATTTTCTCTCTCTCTCTCTCTCTCTCTCTCTCCTCTCTCTCTCTTTCTTCTGCTCTCTCTCTCTCTTCTCTCTTTCTTTCTGCAGATTTCTCTCTCTCTCTCTCTCTCTTCTTCTCTCTCTCTCTCTCTCTCTCTCTCTCTCTCTCTCTCTCTCTCTCTCTCTCTCTCTCTCTCTCTCTCTCTCCCTCTCTCTCCCCTCCCTTCCTTTCTCACTCTGTACATTCTCTCAAATACACATTCATTACCATTCCTGTCTGTAAACAATTATCCACCACATTAAAGCACCGTCGCACATCACCTCTTGGGACATTCCGACATATGACACTTCACATTTAAATACAGACTTGTCTCATGTCGCGCCCTTCACTTCGCTCTTCCTATTACCTGCCGTAATTCCGCATAAACAATACTTGGCGTCACGTCAGCGATCACTAGGCAATGAGAACCGCAGATCAGCATACCGGTGAACAGGAACTATTGGCCGCCTTGCATAACAGTGGCCCTAGTTCTCCTTAAGTATTGTTCTGTTGGTCTTCTGCTTCGTCAGGCACTGTTCACTCGTTCTTCAAAAGACGTTGGCAGACATCGGACCAGCCGGCTTGCGCTCAAGGTCTGTAGGCCATTGTGCGTTATCTTTGTTATCGTATGAGTTTTCGTTGTAATATGGCTGGCGTTGCAAAGATATCCGCTTGCGGGATAGTTGACTGTTGAGCATGAGGCAGTCTGGCTTTCCCACGTGTTCGGAAATGATCGGAAACGCGATTGAATAATTACTGTCTGTGAATTCGTAGTGAAGCCTGATGCGGTGCATTCGGATGTAGTTCTTAAACGTTCGCACGTACGTTTGGCGATCGTTGGAGATAAGATACTCGACATTCATTGGGAAAACAAGTCATCGTAGAGAGAGAGAGAAGTCAGGAATAATCGAAAGAAAATCAAAATAATCACCCAATAGACTCGAAAGAGAATCCAAAATATAGACCTCATACAATCATACAATATCACAGAATCGTTGATGATAATACAATAACGAAAGACGGCACAAAAAAAAAGAAAAGAAAAAAATCAGACTACCTTCCCTCCACGATACGCCCGTATTATTCACGACAATCGACCATATGCATGTCCAGCGCTGCACCCCCTTCCCCGACACCCCCCCCCCACCCGCCTAGTTACGCACGATCAATAACATACTTGAGGAGACTCTGTGCGCACCACTTGGGCTAACTTCAGGTGTGGCCATTGCGCTGAGCAGGCATCCACAGTGAGTACGTATAATATGCACCTTTTGCAATATCATTTTGTAAGGGGAGGATAACGCTGGATGAGGTGGATATGAAGGGATGCTGCAAATTTTGGGTGTATGATAAATGGATAGGATGTGTAAGGAAGGATGATAAAAGAGAGGAGAGGAATGCAAGTAATGATTTTATTGCAACTTTGCTTCGTACGGAACACTTGACTCCGTATGTTGCACTGCCGATGGTAGAAGCCTTAGACTATAGAAAGTGCTTTGAATGTGGTCTTCAACTTGCTTTTATCCAGTCTTGCATTTTAACGTTGTCTGTATTCCTGTCTCTCTCTCTCTCTCTCTCTCTTCTCTCTCTCTCTCTCTCTCTCTCTCTCTCTCTCTCTCTCTCTCTCTCTCTCTCTCTCTCCTTCTTTCGCATCCCTTCTTCCCTCTCTCTGTCTCTCTCACTCCCTACCTCACTCGCTCACTCCATCGCTCGCTCACTCACTCGCTCGCTCACTCACTCGCTCACTCGCTCACTCACTCACTCGCTCACTCGCTCACTCACTCGCTCACTCACTCACACTCACTCACTCGCACACTCACTCTCACTCGCTCACTCACTCACTCACTCGCTCACTCACTCACTCACTCACTCGCTCACTCACTCACTCACTCACTCACTCACTCAACTCTCTTCTTTCTTCTCTCTCTCTCCCTTTCCAAAACGATTGAGCAAAGCGAATAAACTGACGTGCCTATCAATGACAAGAGATATAGACATGACAGACACACACGCGGATCCGAGCCATGTCTTCCGCTCATCGCTGGAATAAGTGGTCGCCGGGAGTCCGTCACAATGCGAAAGGAATTCAACAACGGACAGGTCGGCAGAGCTATCTCTCTCGGTCTCTCTCTCTCTTTTTCGCTTTCTCTTTCTCTCTCTCTTTCTTTTTTCAATTCCGGTTTCTCTTTCTTTCTTTCTCTTTTTTTTCTCTTGTTTCATTATTTTCTCTTTCGTTTTTTTTATTTGTTTCTATTTTTCTATTTCGTTCTGTCTTTCTCTCTCCATTTTTTATTTTATTTTCGTTTTTCTCTTTCGTTCTGTCTTTCTCTCTCCATTTTTCATTTTATTTTTGTTTTTCTGTTACGCTTTTGTTTTTCTCTTTTTCCTTTTCACTTTTGATTTCTTTTTTATCTAATCTCTCTTTCTCTCTCTCTTTATCTCTAGTTTTTTATCTAGTCTCTCTCGCTCTCTCTCTCTCTCTCTCTCTCTCTCTCTCTCTCTCTTCTCTCTCTCTCTCTCTCTCTCTCTCTCTCTCTCTCTCTCTCTCTCTCTCTCTCTCTCTCTCTCTCTCTCTCTCTCTTATTTATCTCTCTCTCTCTCTCTCTCTCTCTTTTCTCTAGTTATTTATCTGTTTCTCTCTCTCTTTCTCTCCTCTCTCTCTCTCTTCCTCTCTCTGCTCTCTTCTCCGTCTCCGTGTTTCTTATCCGATTTTTCATCAGCGAGTAATCAGTTAATGGCAGGCTAGATGTAAACGCCTTGCTTTGTGGATTAATTAGGCTGTGATTTCCTTTCTATATCGTCGTGGGTGCCAAGGGGTCGAGAGGGAAAAATGGGAAGACACTTTTGATCGAAAGAAAGAAGGAGAGAGAGAGAGGGGGGGAGGAGAGAGGAGGAGGGGGGGAGGGGGAGAGAGAGGGGAAGGAGAGGTGGTGGGGAGATAGAGGGAGGGAGGGAGGAAGAAGTAGAGAGAGGAGGGGGGAGGAGGAAGGGGGAGATAGAGGAAGGGAGGAGAAGGAGGAGAGAGAGAGAGAGAGAGAGAGAGAGAGAGAGAGAGAGAGAGAGAGAGAGAGAGAGAGAGAGAGAGAGAGAGAGAGAGAGAGAGAGAGAGAGAGAGAGAGGAAGCGGAGAGGATAGACGGAAAAACAGACAGAACCAGAAAACGAGAAACTGGAATGACTGGAGAAGAAAAAAAATCGCCATCTTGTCTCGAAATATTTCGTTCCTTATCATTTCAGTATCACATCTTCACCGCTGGCATATCGTCCACCTGACCAAGAATATCAACAAGATTATCCCTCAAAGAATCACCAATTTCAACCACCGAACAATCAAACAATACCAAATATCATTTAACAACCACAACCACCAACCCAGCAAAATATGGCGGACTCCATTTCACGAAAAAAAAAAAGATGTCTGTCAGTTGGGAAAAGAAAAAAAAAGTCTCTACAACCGCAGTGTATTGCAGCGCACGTTACAATTTGAGTGTACAGGTGCACAGATCACCGAGCTCTGTCGCCGCCACCAGGGACCCGACCGAACAATAGGCTACCCATGTTATAGGCGAGCCGCTAACTGGCCATTCCCCACTGGTTGCCTTCTGCCAGTGGACAATTGAATGACTAGGTCACCATTCCCTTCGGCCCTGACCCCTGACTCAGCCAGAGAGTCCCTGGTCAGATGGGAGGGGCCAAAGAGGGGGGAGGGGGAGAGGGAAATGGAAGGGAAGCAATGGACTCTCTCAAATCCGTTTTTTCTGTTCTCTCGTTTATTCTATTTTCATTTTTCATTGTTATTGTTGTTGTTATTGTTATCGTCATGATTATTGTTATTATTTTCGTAATCATTTTCTCTGTTAATATTACTATTATTGCTATAATCCTTATCATAACTATTATTATTATTGTTATTGTTACTGTTATCATCATCACCATTTTACTGGCAATATTGATACCATCACTATTGTTATAATTATTATTATTACTGTTGTTGTTATCATTATTATTGTCATCATTATCATTATCGCTAT
>NW_020868686.1:123853-133853 GCF_003789085.1 Penaeus vannamei
TTTTATTCATGGAGTCAAAATGGAAAATCTTTAAGGAAGTTGATTTTGCACTTTATGCTGTATGTACCAACGTTAGTGTCTGTGTTGCATTACTTCTTGTTATAATAGATAATCTATATCACACTTTCAAAGATTATAAGTAGGATTTTTTCCCTTTCAAATTTCGTGTATTTTGTTTTCGGCTTAATGTCATATTCCCCAAATATGGATAAAATGTCCTCAAAATAATCACCTGCTTATCTGGCGGCAGTCGTTCTGCAATTGCAACTTAGCCAGAAGGAATTGGCAATATATTCCCCGGAGCTCAAGTTTTGCCTGCAATTCTGCTTCCTGCTTGATCCTAGTGATGCGGCTTTGTGATTGAGGAATAATTAGGACTATTAATGCTTTCATTGTTTGCTGATTATTGTATCTTCTAGCTGTGCAATTAGTATGTAATATATATGTATGTATCAGTTGTTAATATCCTCCGTGTATCATTAATTATAACAAGGGTGTGATCGTTATTGTTTATCGGCATAATCCTCGTCAGTTCACTCGTGCGATAGACTTTGGAAACAAGTTCTGGCTTCTGTTGTCTATTATGTCTATTAACCGTGTACAAGCGCCAGTGCGTGATCCTGCGTGTCATCCTTGGATTTATTCAGCACGCTGTTGCGGTCCCAGCCACGGCGGCTACTGCGTTGC
Organism: Penaeus vannamei; assembly: GCF_003789085.1. Taxonomy (NCBI): domain Eukaryota; kingdom Metazoa; phylum Arthropoda; class Malacostraca; order Decapoda; family Penaeidae; genus Penaeus; species Penaeus vannamei. Next base: position 124,541 of record NW_020868686.1, read on the forward strand.
ACTCAGCCTTTTTTGCGGAAGGATTCACCTCTTCGTTTTAAATTATGGCCTTCGTCTATCGCAGCTATGAATATTATAATATCGTGTAACGGATATTTGCGGGCGACGCTTTGCGGAATTGCTCAGTGACTCAGAGAGCGCTCTCACTCTAGATAAAATCAATAGTTTAACTGATTACCAGTAAAGGTTATATATTCGAAGGTGATTCTCACGTGAGCTAGCTTCGTGCATGATTGTATGCGTACTCCTCTCGCTTTTTTCTCGTCTCAAAAGTATCGTATAAGTCGTATTAATCTGTCTTTCATTCTACTATATAAGGCTAATCTGTATTTGTCATTTTATACCAGGTAAAGGAATGTCGAGAGGCAATTTGTGCATTTATTTTTAGTAACACCCCACATTTAAGCATTGTGACTGAAGCTATTAATTGTTTGTTCGCAGATTGTTATATAAATGTTTGTTTATTCCTTTCGATAAATAGAGGGCGAATAAGTGGTATAAAAGAAGGTGGGCATTATATATTATGAAGTGGGTGGTATACGTGATCCTCATCACGTCTAAAGTATAATGTGCAAGGCGATAGGTACTTATAGTATATAGCTATCTGTGCGGTTTTCGTTCGCATGTTCTCTCAGTGACAACACTGTCACGCAATCTACACCGGGGGAGTCGCATAGATTATGCCGTCGACCTGGAACCGATATCCCGACGAAGCATGAGTTATGATGTTATTATCTCTATTCTCGAAAAGGGCATTATCGGGAGAGGCTCTCCATCGGCGGTCATATACTCTATATTATATGTCTGATGAGACGCCACATCTGTTGCGCCTAGATCACTTAATCCAAGGCGGGCATATCAAGTACTGTAGATGATTTCTTTGCAAGACAGATATTTCTCCATTTAGTACAGGTCCAGGTTTGCTATATAATATATTATAAATATATATATACGTGTAATTTTGCTTGCGTTGTGTCGCCGATAGTCTATAATAGTTTATGCCCTTTAAGGTAATGCATTTTAGTGTGTTAAGTGCGCGGTACGTTCTGTTAATGCCTTGGTTTGACCTATATGTAGTAGTATTGATGAGTTATACTATATAATTATATAACTATATAATTTTCTTATTCAGTACAGTGCATTATATATCATCATATCTGTCTGATTGTTCTAATTTTCTCGTGTTTTAGTGTCGTTGGTCTCGCATCATCGGCTTGGGCAGAGGGAATTTATCCCGCTAGCTCTCCGACGGTCCTAAGGGAAATAATTGGACCGGTGATCGTCTTGATCGGTAGAGCTAGAAGCGGTAGAGAGGTACGTGAGAGGTGCATGGAAGGAGTGAAGCCCCCCGTGTGCCCCCGAGGCTGCGATCTCTATTCTATTCTAGGGAAGAGGACAGAGGGCGCGATGATGCAGTATGGACGGCACGGATGACAGGATAAAACACACGATTGTTTTTAGTCGAGCGAACCTGTGAAAATGACGAGTGAGGAGGCGGCCAATTTGCGGGGAGGTTATTCCATCACGGCGGCGAAAAACATCGGGTCTTTTACGCGCGGCGAGAGATGGCTGCTATAATATGTCTTCATGTAAGGATGATTCTTGTTATTAGTTTAAATAATTTGATAAGGTACTTCCGGTGTTTGATGACATGGCTGCGCCCAAGGGCATCGCCTCGCCGGCGGCTCGGACCGCTAAGGAATATAATTGTTATCGAGGCCGCTCCGCCGCACGCAACGGCTGCCCGCGCGGGAAAAATCCGGCCCCTCCTTCCCGCGACTCCGGAAACCGCGGGGGATTTTTCCCGCCGGATAATGGCTTAATCGGGAGTAGTCCCAGGACCCGGAAGTAAAAATCCGCCAAATGAGGGGCCACGGCGAGGACATTACGTAATCATGAGGGGATTTTTCCGCGCGTTTGTCCCAGGCTGCTGGCTCCGGAGGGGAGCCTCGCGGGCGAGGGCGCCGCGGCGATAACAACACTCCGCGCGGAAACGGCGATAGATTTTTGCCTCGATCTTAATTACGTCACTGGCGGTGATAGCAGCCCTGCGAAACGGCGGGACGAAAACCTGCTTTTCCCTCGCCGGCCGCCGCCCGGCTCTCGCGACCCGCCAAGGGGGTCGGGTAAGGAAGGGCATGGCGCGCTGGGCGGGGCGCGCTTGAGAACCCCGGAACCGCGAGTGGCGTCCGAGGCGGGGAAGTGGCCTCGGCGCCTCCCGGATCCTCATCCACTTGGGTGGATTTTGCCATCGATATCTGGATCAATATGTGTGCGAATGTCACCATGTATATTATGCTCTATTCATTCAACATTGCTGTTATCTCTTTCTCCTATCTCTCTCTCTGTGATATATACATATATATATATATATATATATATATATATATGTAGATGTTATATTATGTGTGTGTTGTGTGTGTGTGTGTGTGTGTGTGTGTGTGTGTGTGTGTGTGTGTGTGTGTGTGTGTGTGTGTGATGTATACACTTACAATATACTTATAATACACATATATTGAGAGACAAACAGGCAAACACCAACGTACGAGAAAAAAATCCAAATCCGAAACGAGAGGAAAGTTATAAATAAGTGAAACACACTTTAGCCTTTAACTTCCTGCGCGACACTTTATCCCACAGCGAAGTACACTATGCCGTACCTTCGCTTATCTAAATAGAATGATAAATAGATACGTAAATAAATAAATAAATATCAAAATAAGAAATGAATCGAAGAAAAGTACAATAGCTTTTAATTCAAAAATACAAAATGACGATTGAGCTTTGATTGAGTTATGTAGAAGGAATATTCGTTATCAATCTATATAAAATTGATAAGAGGAAAACCTACTTTTATTATGGAGTTTGTGTATGAAAGAGTAACGTCTGCCGGGGATAACACAAAGTGAAATATTCAAGTTTAAATATATATATGAATTTATATATTTATCTATGTTGTAATTTGATATATAGCGGCGAGTGTGTTTGTAGTGGTGAGAATGGGTCAATTTTTTGCTATTCTTTTTTTATTGTTGTTGTTGTTGTTGATGTTATTGTTTCGCTTTGTCAAATAGATTGTTATATTTTTTTATTTATTCTTTTTAAAATTCCTTAATAGTACTATACGTGTAGGTTTGTGGAGTGTATCTTTTGTGTTGCTGTATGTATGTATATCTATGTGTGTCTATATGTTTGTTTGTGTTTGTTTTGGCTTCCGTGTATATGCTTTTTTGTGTGTGTGTATGTTTGTATGTGTGCATTCATATGTTTGCGTATGCGCTTACACTTTGTTGATTTGTGTGTTTGTGTGTTTGAGTGCATGTATGTGTGTGTGTGTGTGAGTGTGTGTGTGTGTGTGTGTGTGTGTGTGTGTGTGTGTGTGTGTGTGTGTGTTGTGTGTGTGTGTGTGTGTGTGGTGTGTGTGTGTGTGCTGGGTGGTGTGTGCATATGTACATGTACGTATGCATGTGTGTACATATATGTATATGTATGTGGAGAGAAAGCGACCTCACCGCATGATTAAGGACGACAGCAGTTAGTGAGGCTTTTTATGCTGTAGAGTTCTCTTTTTTGCATGATGTATTTATGCAAATTGCTACTAGATTGTTGTGCAGTGTTTTGATAGACTGCGGAAATAGCTGTTCGAGCAATTGAGTTTCCTTTTTCAACTTTTTGCGAATTGATATCAAGGGCAAAATTATCTTAAACGCTTTGTACTTGCATTCTAAAATACTGTGTAAACATCTCTCCATTTACCTACCTGTACACCCCTCTATCCGGGGTACATTTCCCAATCTATCTCTATATCATCTATATCCTATCTATCTATCTAATATCTATCTACTCTCATCCTATCTAATTCTATCTATCTATCTATCTATCTATCTACTATACTATCTATCTATCTATCATCTATCTTTATCTATCTATCTAATATAATATATAATATATAATATATATATTATATATACTATATATATATATATATATAATATATATATATATGCATATGTATGTATATATACACAACATGCACAGACACACACACACCATATAAGTATATATATATATATATATATATATATATATATATATATATATATATAATATTATTTATATATATATACACATATATATTACAATATCGTCCTCTATAGATATATGAATATATATATATTATATTATATATTATATATATATATATTATATACACATATATATATATATTATATGTTAGTATATATATATATATATAATATATATATATACATATGATATATATATATATAATAGTATATATATATATATATAATAATATATATATTATATATAATAATATATATAATATATACTATATATATATATATGTGCATGTATATAACACCTCTCAAGATGAAGGGCGTCCGATCCCCTGCCTCGCGCTGGCCCGGGATTTCGACGCCTAAGCTACAGGAAATGGAGAATCGGATCCTCGATGAATAATGTAATTTGTAAGTTCAAAAAGCGACATTCTCGATAACGATGATCCCGAATATTCCATCATCGTTGTAATTTAACTATGAAGTATTTTCACGTCGCAGAATGCATTTTCATTCGTCGTTAAGCGATGAATAATTTCCGGCCGGAACGACGCACGTACACACACGCACACGCACGTACATACGCGGGTGTACGTATATATACGCACACGTATATTTCCTCTTACCCGTCTCTTTTGTGTTTGTGATATGGGCGTTTTTTATTGTTGTTTTATTTTCTTTTTCTTTTTTTTCTTTTATGTCATTATCTATCTATTACAGATATTTCCTGTTCCTCTAGATCTTTTATTCCATTCATTCTTATCATTATCAATATAATCATAATTATGAAAAGTCCTATTATTATAATTCTCGTTATCATCACCATTGTCCTTATTGTTATCATTATCATTATCACTTTGTCATCATTAGTATGATTAGAATCAATACTATTATCATTATTATTATACGTGTATACCTCTAAAACTATCTCTGGGTTTTGTATGACCATTCGTTTGTCATATGCTGTGTATGTATATGTATTTCTGTATGTATATGTTTGTGTACGTGTCCGTGCATGTGTTTGCGTGTATAAGTGTAAGAGATACTAAACGTGTGTGTTTCTGTGTAGGACGGAGAGCCGGAGGGTTAATAAAATCGGTATCATAGCATAAAGTCAACCGTGGAATCAGAATTATCTCAGAGTATTAATTGTATTTACCAGTATTTTTCCTTCTTCTTTTCTGAATTCTAAAAGCATTCTCAAAACAAGTCATTTTCTGTGCTCTCTCTTTATGAAAATTATAAGATACACGAGAGAAATAAAGTAAGTTTATCATTTACACAGAGAATAACGAAAGGACAAAATGACACTGGATGAAAATATTACGTAATCTGACAACACACAAGAAACGAAGCTCTGTCTTTTTTTTTCTAACGAGAGAAGGATTAGACGCAAATCAAAAACTTTTTTTTTTATGATTATGGCCCGAATCCTAATTTCCTAAGGGCCATGCAGAACCAAAGGGTAAAGTTGGGACACAGGTGGTTATAAGGGGGGGAGAGGTGGGGGTGGTGGGGGGTTAAAGGGAGGAGGGGGCGATCGGGAGAAGGAGGAGGTAGTTAGGTAAGGTCTAGGGGAGGGGGAGAGGGGGGAGGGGGGAGGGTCAGGGGGTCAAGGGCAAGCACCGGGGAAACATAACCTTAGTGGGAAGGCCAGGGAAGGATGGCTGAGCGAAAAAGAGTGTTTACGAGAGAGTGATGAGGGAGTCGGATGCCCCGCCGTGGGTGCCGAGTCCTACGCCCTCGCCCGCCTTTTCTTTTCGTTTCGTTTCGTTCCGTCGTCTATCGTCCTCGTAGGAGAATGGAAGGGGGACGGGGGTGCTTGTGCTGTGTGTGTGTATGTATGTGTATGTTTGTGTGTGTGTGTATGTATGTGTATGTTTGTGTGTGTGCGCGTGCGTATGTGTGCGTGTGTTTATATGTGTGTGTGAGTCTGGATTGATTTGATTACTTGGTTGTCCTTAATACACTGCGGCTTAAGGGTCAATGTCGCAGAAAAGTCAATCGGCGTCAAAGCCTTTGTCTTTGTCTTTCTGTCTATCTAGTAATCAATTAGTCTATCTAAAAACTTTATTAGCGTCTATTGTTCACCTCTCTGTCCTCTCCTCTCTCTCTCTCTCTCCTTCTCTCTCTCTCTCTCTCTCTCTCTCTCTCTCTCTCTCTCTCGTCTCTCTCTCTCTCTCTCTCTCTCTCTCCTCTCTTTTCTCTCTCTGTCTCTCTCGCTCTCTCTTCCCCCTCTCTCCTCCATTCTTTCTTTCCTCTTCCCTCTTCGGCCATTCCATCTACGAAATACTCCTCGCCTTCTTCGATTCCTCCGATTCAGTTTAATTTCCCCAAAATCTCTCGTGTCGTTTGTAGTCTTTCCAAAGAGACTATGTAAGCGTCGGGTTCCTTGGCATCTCTCTAAGCCAGGTCAGTCACGTGACAGCCGGGGAAGGGGAGGGGCGTGTCAGGGCAGAGAAGAGGGAGGGATTGCGATCGTGTTTTTTTTTTTTTTTCTTGTTTTGTTTTTGTTTTGGTGGTGTGAAGTATTTCGAAATGATTTTTCTTCCCTCTTCTTTTTTTTCTTCGGCTTTTATTTCCTCTCTCTCTCTCTGTCTCTTCTCTCTCTCTCTCTCTCTCTCTCTCTCTCTCTCTCTCTCTCTCTCTCTCTCTGTCTCTCTCTCTCTCTCTCTCTCTCTCTCTATCCATCGTTTTCTATAATCTAGTTACGTTAGCGACGGTGTGTATAATAAAAAAACACGCTATGAAGGTCCCCAAACGAAGCACGATGGATTATCACACGTAATACTTTAGCGATCGGATGAGTCGGTCTGTCGGCGAAACAGTCGGGGAAACGCCGCTACGGCCCCGTATCCGAATGCGTCGGAGCGAGTTTCCGCGTATTCGGATATTGAATGCGATGTCCGAGCGATGTTCCTTTTGGCTCGCTTACCGTATCCCTCCCTTACCTCTCCCTCCCTCCCTCCTCTCCCTCCCTCACATTATGGGCTCTCCTCTTCCTCTTCCTCCCTCCCTCCCCCCCCCTCCGCCCCCTGGAGAGGAAAGAGAGGAAAAGGGGGAAAATATCCTCGATGCATAATTCATTTTATAACGTCCGAAGTATTAATCTCATTTCAGAAAATTAAAAGTTGCAGTTGTGCGACTCTCGTCTCTCTTCTCTTTCTTTCTTTCTTTGCGAGAGATGTAAGGTATAGCCATAGAATCTAACGATATTTCTCCCTTTTCTTTTCTTATTCCCATTTGATTCTCTCTTTCCTTCGAGGCTGATAAGCGTCATTCTTATATCTTTTTCCTTATCCTCCTTTTTCTCTTTCTTCTTTATTCTATCTCTCTCTTCTTCCTCTTCTTTATATATATGTGATCTTTTTATCTAAGGCACCGAGGACCTCTTATCGGAGGACCCTGGCACTCTTCCCTGGCACTCTCCCCTGGCACTTGACGAGTCTCTTCAGGAACTCAGGAGGAGAGTGCGGCGGCTCGACCGACGGCACTCGCACTGGCGATGGTGGCTCTGTGAAGGCGTTTTTAGATCCCTTTTTCTCATCTTATTCCATCCTTATTCGCGGTTTTATTCGGATGATTTCTCCGTTGCGATGGTTATGCTTTCCTTCTTCTCATCTTCTTTATTTTATTATATTTATTTGTTTATTTTTCATTTTTTTATTTATTTATTTATCTTTTTTTTTTTTTGGGGGGGGGGTCTTTTTGTTCTTAATATGGAATGATCGTTTTGTTTCTTCATTTTTCTTCTGGGATTTTCTAGAGTTAGTTATTTTGGAAATGTGCTGTAAGGACGTTTATTACCGAAAATGTCTCTCTTCGAGACCGTGGTCTGTCTTCGTGGACCGTCAGTGAGGTTCACGATCTCTTAATCTTACGAAATAGACCACACCGATACTCATTTGCTCCGTAAATAAAAGAAAGAGAAGGAGGAGAGAGAAAGAGAAAGAAAAAAAAAACTCGAAAAGGAAAACGGTTCAAAATGGAGAGAGAGAAAGAAAGAAAAAAAAAAAAAAAAAACTCGAAAAGGAAAACGGCTCAAATGGCTCTCAAGGGGAGAAAAAGCTATCAAAGAAGGTCTGGAGAGTGTCAAAAGGCTCAAATGGTCTCTCAAGGAGAGGAAATAAACATCAAGTCAAGAGTGGCTCCGCCTTCAAGAAGCAACCATCAATAATAACAAAGTGGCTGATATACCAACACGAACGCCGGAAGACATGCAGTGCGGGTATGTGGAGAGCTACAGCGAGATCCTGGGCAGGAAGGGAGGTAGAGGGGGAGAAAGGAGGGAGGAGATAGATAGATAGATAGGCAGAGCGAGGAGAGTGGGGGCGGGGAAGGGGGAGGGAGGGAGAAGAAGAAAGAGAAAGAGCGGGAGGGATAGAAAGAGAGGGAGGTAGAGAGAGAGAGAGGGAGGAGGGAGCGGGAGAGAGAGAGAAACAGGCAGAGAAAGACAGACAGATACACCGACTGGTAGACACAAACATACACAAACAAACCAAGAAACAAACACTCACTCAAACCAACAAACAAACACATACACAAACCAACAAACAAACAAATACACACAGACGCAGAGAAACAGAAACGAATAAAATAAACAGAAACAGCCGATCAGCCCATTCAGACCACGCAGAGCGGGGGCGAGCTTATGAAACACTTCATCGTGATGAGATAAGCTGCAGCCCAGCCAAAGGCGTATAAAGTTAAACGAATCGAGTGCCGGACAAAACACACGGAAGGCCTCCTCTAGAGTGACGGGAAAGGGGACGCCCAGAGACGAGAACGAAGTGGAAATGTTCAAATGATATGCTATAGGGAAACCGAGACCTGGGATAGCCTGTTGTATTTCACTCACAACAGAAAACGGCCGTGGATGTTATCGTCTACTACAACCGTTTGTGATTTTTATAGCCCCGGCACCATATGGTTCTATAGTACGCGTTATCGCACGGAGAAAACTTCCAGAATTGCCTCTCCTCCCTTTTTTTTCTCTCCCCATCATCAAGGAAAAGTTTTTAACGAGAGGCAACGGAACACGAGGAAGGAAATATGCATCTGGCAGGCTGACTAACCTTGTCAAGCAGAAAGGATTACCGGTTGAGCCTCCATTAATCAGCTTCAGGATGATCCAGTATCCGCGTGTGCAGTTATCTGAACAAGGAGGGGGATGAGGAGAGGGGAAAGCGAGGGGGAAAACATGCTATCCGTCAACCGCATGCAATCCGCTTAGC
>NW_020868686.1:161353-166353 GCF_003789085.1 Penaeus vannamei
ACTTACATTTCCAGCAATATCATTCTTATTAATGATGCCCATTTTCATTCTTTTTAACTCTTTCTATCCTTCTTCTCACATTCTTTCTTTCCTTCTTCTTCTTCTTCTTTTTCTTCTTCTTTCTCTCTGTCTCTCTTCTTCTCTCTCTCTCTCTCTCTTCTCTCGTCTCTCTCTATCATCTATCTTCTCTATCTATCTATCTCTATCTATCTATTTATGTTATCTTCCTCTTTCTCTTATTCACTCTCTTTTTCTGTATGTCTGTGGTTATCGTTTTTCCCCCCTTAATTTTATTTGCTTCCTATATCTTACCCTTAATTATGTATCCCCCCTGTCTCTTTCTTTCTTTTCCTCTCTCTCTCTCGCTCTCTCTCTCTCTCTCTTCTCTCTCTCTCTCTCTCTCTCTCTCTCTCTCTCTCTCTCTCTCTCTCTCTCTCTCTCTCTCTCTCTTTCTTCGTCCTTTTCCGCTTTGCAAAATTCTCAATCCCCGATTGCGACCTCCCCCCCCCCTCCCCTCCCCCGCTGTCGGAAGGGTGCTGCATCCGACCGGCCGCCTCGAGTCCGCCCGAAATTAGGTGGGCGGGCGCGGCGACAGGGCAGCTAGGTGGGCGGCCGTCGTCTATCCTAGGCCGAGATTGGCGCCCGTAACTCTTACGAATCTATCCGTAACTATCTGTGGGCGTAGGAAAATAATGGAGAGGGGAAATTTGAATAAGAGGTGCGATGGGTAGGGGAGGGACGGCGGGGTGGGAGTGGAGGGAGGGTAGGGTAGGGGAAGGAAGGGAGAAAGAGATGGAGGAGAGAGGAGGGAGGGAAAAAAAAGATGGAGGAGGGAGTAGAGGAGGGGGAAGAAGGAAAGGGAGGGGAGGAGGGAAAGAGAGGAAGGGGAGAAAGGAGGGAGGAAGGGAAAAAAGATGGAGGAGGGAGTAGAGAAGAGGGAGAGAAGGAAAGGGAGGGGAGGGAAGGAAGGGAGAAAGAGAGGGAGGAGGGAGGAAGGGATAAAAAGATGTAGGAGGGAGTGGAGGAGAGGGAGGGAAGGAGAAAGAGATGGAAGAGGGAGTGGAGGAAAGGGAGGGAAGGGGAGGGGAAAGATAGGGAAGGAAAGAGAGGAGGAGGGGAGGAAGGGGGAAGAGATGGAGAAGGGAGTAGAGGAGAGTGAAAGAAGGGAAGGGAGGGAAGGGAGAAAGAGATGGAGGGAGGGAGGAGAGAGCAAAGGAGAGGAATGGGGGCTTCGGAATACGCAAATGCATACTTGTGATTAGCATTTATACTACTGGAAATCCAGGATGAGTGAGAGAGAAGTGCAAATTAGCGGACGGGGGAGGGGCCTCTCGCACCCCCCTCCCCCCCCTCCCCCCCTGTCATCACATGTACGCTAAGCGCCGATTATGGCGTTGTGTGTTGGAATGTGTGAAGGTCCGCGCCGCTTTTTATTCCCCGCATGTGATGTGTTTAATGGAACTGACGTAGTAGCTTTGGGCTTTACGAGTGTTGTAGTAGGTAGTAGTAAGTAGTAATTTTTTCCCCCTTTTTTCGTTTCTTTTTTTTTTTTTTTTTTTTTTTTTTTTTTGGTAAGCCTGGCTAATCTTGTAACGATGCCGGAAAGAGGGATGGGGGGGGTGGGGGGGCTGGAAAAAAAAATTGTTTCAACAGAGAGAGAGAGAGAGAGAGAGAGAGAGAGAGAGAGAGAGAGAGAGAGAGAGAGAGAGAGAGAGAGAGAGAGAGAGAGAGAGAGAGACCGACAGAGGGAGAGGAGTGTGTGTGTGTGTGTGTGTGTGTGTGTGAGAGAGAGAGAGAGAAGAGAAGAAGAGAGAGAGAGAGAGGAGAGAGAGAGAGAGAGAGAGAGAGAGAGAGAGAGAGAGACAGAGAGAGAGAGAGAAGAGAGTGTGTGTGGAGAGTGTGTGTGTGTGTGGTGTGTGTGTGTGTGTGTGTGTGTGTGTGTGTGTGTGTGTGTGTGTGTGAGAGAGAGAGAGAGAGAGAGAGAGAGAGAGAGAGAGAGAGAGAGAGAGAGAGACAGACAGACAGAGACAGACAGACAGAGGAGAGAGAGAGAGAGAGAGAGAGAGAAGAGAGAGAGAGAGAGAGAGAGAGAGACAGAGAGACAGACAGACAGACAGACAGACAGAGAGAGTGGCCTAAGTCTATGTGCCTGTGTGTGTAATTCTTTTCCCCGTGTGAATCTATCGTCAGCGATCAACAGCTTGTTAACTTGCTCTAGAATAATTTAAGGGGAAGGGGTAGGGGGGGGAGGGTAAGCGTGGTAGGGAGATAGGATTAGATATTCATTGAATGCCTTTTATCGGTTAATATTACTACCTTTATGTGGGTGAGGCTGCGGGTGACTCGTATTTGTATATGTATGTATGTGTGTGCGTGTGTGTGAATGTATGTACGGGTGTATGAGTTTGTGTGCATCTGTGTGTGTACATACGTTGCTTGCCCTTGCGTGTGTACATGTGTGTGTATTTGTCTGTTTCTCTCTGTCTTCCTGAATTTAAATCAATATTGACGCTATCAGTCTCAGATAAGAGATTTTTAGAGTTAAACTTCAAAACAGATTTGCGGAACTCTTTTAAGCACAAAACATGTACTTGAATAGTTACAAAAAATAAAACCCACACACACGCACGCGGATATCTATCAAATAGTACATAATAGAAACAGACACAAGCGAAAATCTATTAAGTGAACAAAATAGTACCCAATAGTACAAGATGAGACAAACACAGACCCATGAGAAAATCTACTAATTGAGGAAAACAGTACACATTTGTACAAAATAGACACAAACACGCGAAAATCTATTAAATGAACAAAATAGTACATAAAAGTGCAAGGTGGACTGTGTTTTGAGAGTTGGCGTGATAAATTTACTCATTCGGAGCTCTGATGTTCCTTGCGATCGGCCAAAATGGGCAGTTAGTAAGTAATTACAGACCAGGATATTACAGACGTCTCTAGGTAGTAATTAGGGCTTAGGTAACTAGACAAATCACCTGAATTTTTCATTTTCGTAACTCGATTATCTCATCAAGTATTTTTCCCTGATAGATTGACTGTAATGATCGGTATGGTAACTATAAAACTAATTAATGTTTCTTTTTGCCGGCGGCCAATTGCTTATCAAAGCATTGATGAATGGCCCGCATTATAAGCCACAGGAACATGTTGTTTTCTACATTTTTTATTTGTTTACCCTTTTTATATCTCTTTTTTGCAAGTTTCTGAATAGATATTGCCGTAGTTATCAACAGTTCATGGTTATTAGCGGTGAGTTATGTCGGTCTGGGGCTGCCGTTGGTCAGTATTAGGGACTGCCGACCAGTAATTATAATTGCATATATAAACTCTATCTCGTTCCGTGTGTTCTGTGCTTTATTAACACTCGACCTAAAGTGGGGAAAAGTATAAGTTTCATCACTTTGTTGACACAGAATGTTCTATATTTCAGCGCTTCCTAATGTTTCTAATTACTATCATTATTATCATCAACTTTTGTATACTCGATATAAATAACTTCAATTGTTACTTTCATCCTTATCCGTTCCTGTTAACAATTACTCACCATAAGATTCTCATCACAATATTAGCCCTCATATTACCTTATCCAGTACCGGTACCGGGATATATGTCCCCTTCATAGACAGTAATTATCACTGTAATAATACCGCTGTGGGTATTTCACTCCCTGGCGTTGCAGATAATCACAGAACTTATTACCCTTAATCACCATTATCATCATTGCTTATCATCGCCATCAGTTTAAACACAATCACAACTAATGGAAGTATTTTGAACTTATATCAACCTCAGTGAAATAGACTGAACATTACCAACAACATCAACAAAAATCAACAATTTTTGCCCGTATCCTATTCCTGATACATCTCTCTCCTCCCCTTCCCCTGCTGTTCCAGAAGTACCAAAATTTGCCGCAAAGTCTTGGCCACTTACCACAAGTACCGCCGATACCAAGTACCACTAATGAACACTAGCTGTTAGGGTGAAATTGCTATTATACCGGAATTTAATAGGTCACCCCTAATTGGAATTTCCAAGTCGTGCAGGTGTCGCTAAGGAGAAATACTTATCAGTAAATGCCATTGCTGTCTTAACAGGGCCGCTAGAGGGTGCGCATATCGCCTTCTCTCTCTCTTCTCTCTTCTCTCTCTCTCTCTCTCTCTCTCTCTCTCTCTCTCTCTCTCTCTCTCTCTCTCTTCTCATCTCTTCTCTCTCTCTCTCTCGGCTCTCTCTTCTCTCTCTCTCCTCTCTCTCTCTCTCTCTCTCTCTCTCTCTCTCTCTCTCTTCTCTCTCTCTCTCTTCTCTCTCTCTCTCTCTCTCTCTCTCTCTCTCTCTCTCTCTCTCTCTCTCTCTCTCTCTCTCTCTCTCTCTCTCTCTCTCTCTCTCTCTTCATGTCGTGTTTTTTTATCATTTCATTTTTTTTACATATTCATTACACATATTGTTGTCGGCGTTGTTTTTGTTGTTGTTTCTGTTGTTGATAGTGTTTTTTTCCGTGTCATAATATCCATTTAAATTTAATGTATTTATTGTATGTATTGAGGCTGGTGTTACTGCTTCTGTTGTTGTTGTTGTCGTTGTTTATTGTTTCTGTTCGATATATATATATATATATATATATATATATATATATATATATATATATATATATATATATCTTTCAAAGTCGCCGTTTCTGTATAGGGAATTGAGATATTTTATTTCATACTTATTTCATATCTTCCTTATCACTATTGTTATCATCACCTCTTCAACAATTGTGATAGCGACAGTATTTGATTATGATGATGTGCATGTGTAACTGTGTTTTGCTTATAAGAATATATCCGATAATACTAATTCACTGCCATAAAACCTGAAATTCACAAGATAAATTACATTTCTATTTATTTAAGATCAGTCTAGTTTGTGGATCGTGGTTTTTTTTACCGATATTTTTTTTTCCTTTTTTTATTGTCATCGTCAGCATGATAATTGTC
>NW_020868686.1:173853-176353 GCF_003789085.1 Penaeus vannamei
CTTATTTCTCCTCATCCTTGTCTCTTGTTTCTCTCTTTTTTCACCTCTTGCCTCTTTCTCTTGTCTCTGTCTCTGTTTCTCTCTTATTTCTTACTCTTGCCTCTTGTCTTGTCTTGCTCTTGTCTCTTTGTTTCTCTCTCTTATTTCTCCTTTCCTTTTCTCTTGTCTCTTCTCTTGTTTCTCTCTCTTATTTCCACCTTTGCCTCTTTCTCTTGCCTCTTGTCTCTCTCTCTTATTTCTCACCTCTTGCCTCTTTCTCTTGCCTCTTGTTTCTCTCTCTTATTTCTCACCTCTTGCCTCTTTCTCTTGCCTCTTGTCTCTTGTTTCTCTCTCTTTCTTTCTCACCTATTCTCTTCTTGTCTCTTGTTTCTCTCTCTTATTTCTCACCTCTTGCCTCTTTCTCTTGCCTCTTGTCTCTTGTTTCTCTCTCTTATTTCTCACCTCTTGCCTCTTGTCTCTTGTTTCTCTCTCTTATTTCTCACCTCTTGCCTCTTTCTCTTGTTTCTCTCTCTTATTTCTCACTCTCTGCTCTCTCTGTCTCTTGTTTCTGCTCTCTTATTTTCACCTCTTCTCCTCTTGCCTCTTGCCTCTTCTCTTGCTCTTGTCTCTTGTTTCTCTCTCTTATTTCTCACCTCTTGCCTCTTTCTCTTGCCTCTTGTCTTGTTTCTCTCTCTATTTCTTCTTCTTTCTCTTGCTCTCTTCTCTCTTTTTCTCCACCTCTTGCCTCTTTCTCTTGCCTCTTGTCTCTTGTTTCTCTCTCTTATTTCTCACCTCTTGCCTCTTTCTCTTGCTTCTTGTCTCTTGTTTCTCTCTCTTATTTCTCACCTCTTGCCTCTTTCTCTTGCCTCTTGTCTCTTGTTTCTCTCTCTTATTTCTCACCTCTTGCCTCTTTCTCTTGCCTCTTGTCTCTTGTTTCTCTCTCTTTATTCTCTTTGCTTTCGTTTCTCGTTCTTTATTCTCAGTCCCTTTATCTTTCTCTCTGCCTCTTTCTCTTGTTTCTCTCTTTATTCTCGTGTCTTCGTTTCTTGATTTTTACTCTCGGTCTCTTTATCTTTCTCTCTCGGTTCTTCCGCCTTGTCTCAGGTCCCGTACTTATCACGTTTTGCTCTTTTCTGTTGTCTCTTAGCCCTTATTCCTCTCATATCCTCCTCCCTTAGCTCCTTAGGTTCTTGCCCCTTCCCATTTACCTTTCTTCATTTACCCCTTATCCATGTCCTTGTCCTTAACCGCCCTCCCCTTCCCTTGCCCCTTACAAAATGTCTCCTTCCCCCTTTGTCGTTATCTCTTACCCCTCACCGCCCCACCTTGCCCCTTACCCCATACCTCTTACCTCTTACCCCTTTCCCCCTTTGCCCTTACCACCGCATCTCCTTGTCCCTTATCTCATACCTCTTACCTCTTACCCCCTTTGCCCTTATCTGTTACCCCTTTCCCCTATGCCCTACCTCTTACCTTCCCCCCTTAGCCTTATCTCTTCCCCTCCCCCCTTAGCCCTATTTCTTACCCTTACCTCCCATTTCCTTGCCCCTTACCTCTTACCCCTTTCCCCCTTTGCCCTTACCTGTTACCCTCATATCTTATCCTTTACCTCCCATTTCCTTGCCCTTACCTCTTACCCTTTCCCCTTTGCCCTTACCGCCAGCATTCCTTCCCCTCCTTCCCTCCTCTGTCCCTTCCCAGCCGCTGTCTCCCGAGCGACTCCCCTTGGTCCGCCAGCGCTGTGACCACACTGGCTAAACGCAAGGGAGGCTCGCCAGGGACACGAGGGAAGAGGGGAGCCAGAGGGGGAGGAGGGGAATAGGAGCAGAGGAATAAAAGTAAAAGTAGATCAAAGGTGATGGAATTTATTATCATGTTTCGCTCTATGCGTGTTAGTCTGGAGGGCGGTTTGGGTGTTTTGGAAGAGGCGGAGGAAGTGGAATGTGGGAGGATGCGTGTGATAATGGTGTGAAGGAGGGAAGAAGATGAATACACGAAGCATACACACGCCACACCACAACACACACACACACACACACACACACACACACACACACACACACACACACACACACACACACACGCAACACACACACACACACACACACACACACACACACACACACATACAACACACAAATATATGTACATGTTCTACGTATCTGCATATGACGAGGTCTACCGTCTTATGTTTCGTTTCAATGTCCTAGGAACCGCACGGACCAAGGGACCTGTTCAGCTCGGTGGTTGCTGTGGCCGTCCAGTTGCACGGAAGACCTCCCTCCCCCCTCCCTTCTCTCCCTTGCCCTTCCTTCCCTCCCTTCCCTCTTTTTTCTCCATTTCCTTCCTTCCTTTCTTTCCTCTCTTTCCTTCCCTCTTCCCTTTTCCTCTTTCTCTCCTTCCCTTCCTCCCTTCCCTCTTTTCTCTCCCTTCCTCCTTCCTCTTTTCCTCCCTTCCTCCCTTCCCTTCCTTCCCTCTTTTCTCTCCCTTCCCTCTCGTCTTTCTCTTCCCTCTCTTTCCT